>VXBW01001320.1:174398-206692 GCA_013400375.1 Thinocorus orbignyianus | reverse complement strand
ACCAAAAAAAAACCAACCCCAACACACCAAAACCCAAACCTTTTCTTCTGGATTTGCTTGTTGTAACATTTCTTTCTGCTCCACAGAAACCACTGAGATTTGTAAAATATTTACTAGGGAGGCATATATTGGATGGAAGAGAGAGGAAAGCCTAAAACCTCCTAGACAATACGCTTGTTTTGTTGAGAACCAGAGAAGGTCAAATCTGATGTTGACTTTTTTTGTTGTTGTTGTTTTGTTTTGTTTGGTGTCATATTATCAGAACAGAGCAGATCAAAAGACCAAGACTACCATATACATTTCACTTGGTTTCCCCATACTGTAGCTGGCTTGTTTCCAAGCCACCAGTGAATAAATTCCCTGCAGCTCCTCTTGTGTTGCCATGAAGGTAACGGATGCCCACTCCCTCTGCCCTCCTTCACACACTGAAAATACACAGGGTAGAGCTAATGGCACTGGGAAGCCTTTATTCGGCCAGAAATGAAGTTGTTCTGAAGTTTGAGATACCTCCTATCTGGGGCCGGGGGGGGGGGGGCTAGTTATCAACCAAAAATTTCCATACTGATGCAAGTTTCATGGGTTCTTACTAAAAATGGTTTAATATAACACTGGAAGTTAGTGGGTTGTTCTAAAACCCTAGTCTTTTCTGAAAACCTTAGCAAGCTAAAACATGAATATTTGTAGAATTAAGACAAAGGACACAAAGCTCAAAGCTTCTAGAGATAACAAAAGTGCATAAACAAGAAAGAGTTATAAGTAAGGTCAGAATCAAAAGCAATTTCAAGATTTCCAGCCATGGTATCAAATCAAAATCTGATTGCAAAGAGAAGCTGGCTAGTTAGGTGACATGCAACATTAAATATTCTAAGTTAGCTCCAGGGCTTATGTCTGTGCTTCATTCGGTTCTTTTACTGTTCCAGTCCAGATAATGAGGAGGCAGACAATACACGGTGGGCATGGAGAGTGACAGCAGACTCTGAATAGAAGAAGAAATGTTTCATTTTTCTTTAATGACAATTGAGGAAAAGGTTGAGAAAATCACAATGATGTGAATGTCAGTAATAGAGAAAGAACCTAGAGCTATGTTCACTACTGCAGACCTGCTGTGGAGGAAATACAACAGATCTACAAGATGAGTGGCTATTATTAATATTGCAGTGGTACAGGCAAAGCAGAGATTAGTTAAATCTCTATTAGTAGCTAATCCCTTGCAAAGCCATGGGTTGAAATACTAACTCTCCTTGCTGGCTTGCAGTTTGGATTTCTCTTCCCCCAAGTGTGGCTTTTTATTGAGCTGCCCATGGATCTCTGTGCTTTGGGGACAAATGGACTTATGATGCCCCCCACCCCCAAGAATCCTCTGCCAATGTTAAAACCAGCAGGAACAACGAGAAGGAGAGAAAATGTATGGCAAGGATGAGAGTGCTTTTCTACCTTCCCTCCTCCCACTGGTGCCATGTCACAGGCAGTCCAAGAACTTTGACTACAAGCTCCTACTTTGTTCACACTGTGAGAAAGACAAGCATTTACAGAAGTGTCTAGAACCAGTGCTCAGTAAAACCTGCTTTTCTTCTGCATTTGTAGTACCATTTCAACAAGCTAGATCTTGTTCCCTCTTCCAGAGTCACCTCATGTATTCAGCAGTCAAGGTACTCTTGCCAAAACATTTATCTTATCAGAGTTATGGTTTTGCAAAACGAAATGTCAAAGAATATATATGATTAATCTTTTGAACTTTTCCCATTAATAAATATAGAAATCTCTCTGGCTTTGGAAATGTTTTCATTAACTCTTTTCCATCAACATCAAGTGGAACTTTTGAAGTTTATCAGAATTATTTGGGAAACTATTCCTTATTTGGATTTTGCTTTTTTTTTATTGAAAACCCCAACCAACCAGCAACTTTCATTTAGAATATTTTTCATTTTCGTTCAATTTTATTGTATTTATTAACTAAATGAGGGTAGGTCCTTTCCTCCCACCACAGTCCTGCAGGAAGGAGCTACCTAACTTTCCTACAAGAAGTAGTTCACACTCAGAGAAAGCAATATTGGGCAATTTTGCTATGCTTCATTGAAGAGAAATTACTGGGGGGTGGGGGAAAGGCAGCAAGTGACCATTATTGCTCTGGAGCTCCAGTGTTTCCCAGGCATGCAGGGTGACATCTGCCGTGGTCATGACACAGGACGGGCTGGCAGCACCTGTGTCCCTGTTGTTTTGTAACCACCTGAGATGACAGGAAGCTGTCAGCCATTAAGCCTGGTTTAATAGCTAGTAGTCACGGTTTCTGTGACTGGAAAACTATGGAAACTGTGGTTCTGCTTTGCCGTTTTGGATTTTGCCTGTAGCATTTGTTTATATGCTGCGGGCGGGCTCAGGCAAGTTGTCTTTATTCCTTCCACATCTCAGCATCGTAGTTTGTTTGCTGTTGTTTCCCCTTGCCTCCCTTATGAGCTTTTTCCTCCCTTGCAATGTCAGCTTGCCCTTGCTGGCAATCAGAGAAGGCCCCGCCCTTGGCAATTCTGTGCCAAACCCATGATCTGTGTGGTGGAAACTGAATAGATCATGGTGGTGGTCTCTCTCTCTTAGCTCTTGCTATAATATACATGTGTGAAGTGAAATTTTTATTTTTCGGTTCCATGAAAAGCAAAAAATAGGTGTAATATCTAAAACAGAAAAGCGTTTTAGCAATCTGAAGTATGCTCTTATTAACACCAGAGTGCTATTTTCTTAAGTGTGTTTGGTTCCATTAAGCTGGAACTGATGACACATTTGATGCCCCAGGTCTGTAGTGGGTTTTTTTGAACAATAACTTTTATTGCCTGGATTTTTAATGACGCCAATGACACTGTATTAATCATATTACTTTCACTGAAGTATTTTGTTAATTCTAGGAAATGAAGAGAAAGTTATTATGTAAAAGAAATACACTGTGTATCTGAGACTTGAAGCAGAGCATATTAGCAGTAATCAAGTTCATGCTTATTATTTATACCACCTCATAGGTGTGCGTGGTGCTTTGTAGGCAAATATAACGACAAGCCTGTGCTTTTTTTCACTAGGCAATAATCTATGAGGTGACTCATTCCATCATCTTGAGTTTAGATGCTCAGATAATCTAATATTGAAAACCTGGAAAGAAGTATCAGGCTGTATCGCAAGTTACTGTGATGAGTAAGCAAACAGCAAGCACCATACACCATCAGTGAAAAGGCAGGGCTGCTATTTTAATCTCAGATGTACGATTTGGTATTTTCATGCCATATATTTTTTTAAAGGTGGCCAGCATGCACTTCACTAGATTAAAGCCTGCTTAACCAAGGGAGGAAAACAGATCTGCAAGGCATTGTTGAATCAAGTACATCCCTACACTTGCTGAGAACATGTCAGCACTGTCACAAAACTCTCACAAGTTCTTCCCACTGCCCTATAGCCACAGTCCTCTCCTAAACTGGGGTGCAGGTGTTTACAGAATATGAGTGTTAAGTCCTAATAGTGTGATAAGGAACAGAAAGAAAGCTGAAAACTGACAGCAAAGTGCACTTATTTGGCAAGTTTTGTGAGTCTGAAGGAAAGAGAGCTACCAAACTGGAGTTGATATACAGCCTCTTCCCTCCAGAAAGATGCTTGCTCCTTTTTCCACTGTTACTTCTCTGCACAGAATGTATTCACTGTGTTTTGTGTCAGATAAAATGAGTTAAACAGAAATGAAACTGGATTCATGAAACTGGAATCTTGAGAGGATATGCTTCCTGGCAAAAGCAACTGCTCTCCTCTCTGGTCTGAGTAGCGCTGACAATTCTGCTGGAAAGGAATACTTAATAAAAAACATACGATGGGCTACAGAGATGTATAGGTGTAGTAGATGCTATCATAGGCCCCTGGGCTTGCATGTGTAAGTGAAATAGGGCAGTTCCTAGCCCCACAGTTCATGTGACCATGCATACATGGAAAATTTGACTTTATGAGGACACAGCAAATTCTTTCCTTGCTTTTTGTGCCACTGGAAGATGTGTCTGGCATGTCCGAGAGGGGTGTAGTGATTTTCCTGAGTCTGAGCCATAAGACATCTGCCAGAGCACCAAAGGGAGGAGAATTTTTGTGAATAATTGGTGGTGATGGATGATAACAGCTTCTCTGGGGCTGTGGGCTCTCCACCATGGGAGTGGACTGGGCCAGGCGGATAGATGGGTCCCAGACCAGCTCAGCAATACCAGTTGCAAAACAGCCTGGGCTGATTTCCTTCTCACATCTCCAGGGTTTCCCCCTCCCATACCACCACATGCCTGCTGTCAGCTGTCCTCCACGGCAGAGGAGGTCATGGCTGGAGACCCTTTGTACAGTGCTCCACATACAGGCTGACCAGCTCACAGCTTGGGCTTCCCTTTTGAGTCTCTGCAAGGACAGGATTGGGGTGCTGACTCAATGCTGGCTTCAGAAAAGCTCTAAAAACTCATAGTACCTCCAGAAAATGTCTCTGTTAATTTCTTTGGTGTCTTCAACAAAACACTTGTAGACCATTTGTCATTGGTGGCAATGTGACATAACAAAGAATCGGGGTGCTTTTGCTAGCCAGTACGTGTAAAATGCACTGAGCTGCATATGTCTTTTGAAGTTACAAGCTTAGCAAAAAAAGCTTATTTTAAAAATAAACGACAGGGAGTTGGCTGTGCAGTGGTTACAAACTGGAAATGGATTAGCAGCTTTTAAGAGAAAATCTACTGTGTCTGCAAAAGGCATGGGAAAAAAAATAGGAAAGAACAGATAAAGCAAACAGAAAGGACAGGTGAAAGATAGTACTTTCATTTTCTGGTTGGGTGCCAATTTGCAATTGCTAAATACTAGCAAGGTGAAAGGTATGAATTACACTGACAAAAGAGTCATTAAGCCAAATTCCAACAAATATCTTCAAACTTTGCCTTGTTTCTGACGTAATGTAATCTCATTTTAGATCTATGTTTATGTTTAAAGGAGTGAATTAACCTACTCGGTAATTGCAGACTGGTCTATCCTGCTTCTGCTTACAATGGGGGAACAGTGTCACATGGCAGTTGCTACAGAGCAACCTTAGTTGTTTATGCCTTGCACAGTCAGTCACATTATCACTGGGCTCTCTTAACACCCTTAAAATGTATCCCGCTGATTAGGAAACGCCAGCAGCAAACCTACATTGAGAACCACTTGTGGTGAAGATCGTTGTTTTAAAGAGAATACATTGGGGTGGGAGAAAAGGCTACTCCAAAAAAAATACTTGTTTCCTCTGTCAATGATTTTAAGAACTGGTGTTTAAATTTTTTTAAATTTTTTTTTTTCCATTCTAAAATGGCTTTTGTCTTAACACTGTGCTTCCATCAGACTTGCAGTGCAACCTATGCTTTTTTATTAATCTCTCATTTCCACCCTTCTCAAAAGCCATCTTTACTTTTCCTCTGCCTTGCACTGTGTGACCACCCAGTGCAGTCACTCCTAGTGGGATCCCGGTACTGTTGTACCCTCTTTGTCCAGTTCACAGAAAAGCCCAGCTGCATTTGGAGGTTTAAGGCCCCTTCTGTGGAAGACAGTACTAGTGATTTACTAATAACTATTGAACAGTTTCTTCAAAGCGTTACAGATTATTCCACTCATATTCACAATATGCTATAGCAAAGGACGAAACAGGTCCACTTCCCTATCTCTGAATAATTCCTTGAAAGCATGCAGATGTTCCTTTCTGCCTAGATTTCCATCACTGTCTGGGAGCAACCTGCTGTGTGATGGGAAGGCTTTTTTTCTCTTCTTGGGCCTGCCTTTCTGTAGCTGGAACTTCTCCATAATACTCACAGGTCATTCAGTTTCCACAGATTTATAGATCCAAGATGTAGCAAAAGTTTGCAATCATCCTTTATTTCTTTTTTCTTTTACTACTTTTTTTCCCCACTCTGGTCCGCTCTGGTGAATCGTGGGAAGACAGCATCCTTTTAGACCATTCCCAGCTGAAGGCAATTTCTTAGTATTTGGCTTTCCTATTGTTTCTTCAGAGCCTTATCCTTGGCTCTGTTTTGCTGTTTCTGTTTCTTCTTCTTTTCTTTAAAGATTTTGGTTTCACTCTGTTCATTCAGCCAGCAAACCGTAGTGCATACAGCTTGAAGTCCCCAACACTGGTAACAAACTATTCTCTAAGTGGTGGAACCATAATGGGAAACTGGTGCAGATTCTTCCATTTTTAAGAAGTGTATTTGTTTTTCTGCTATTAATGGCATATTAATAGTGTTTTTTTTCCAACTTTAATTGCCAGCCTGCTTTCCTGACATTGTAAGAATTGCAGAACTTTCTTAATTTGATGAAAACTAGATTCAAAACCCTTTGGGGGTGTGGAAAGATAAGAGGAGTTTAGGCAAGCAGAGAAGTGCACTGAGAGCATGGTAATGTAATCCTTCTTTCCTTAGGCCACCAGATCAAAGTGTATCACAGATAACTTTCTCCTTCTCCACAATATTCCAAAATAAAGTTTTAGTATATCTGAACAAAATGTCAAAATTTGAGTTTGTTGAAGGGAAACATTTCAATGAATCCAAAACAAAAGTGATTTAGAACTGCCTTTTGGAGAACTGGAGAAAATTGCAGCCTTCTGTTCTTAAGTGAAATAAAAAATAGAAAATAAACCTCTCCAAACCCCTGCAGCCTTGTATGGGTGTCACAGTTTAGCCTCGGCGGCAACAAAAGCACCACGTGGCAGTCCCTTGGCTCCGCCCCCCAGCGGCGGGGAGAGGATGAGAAAGAAAAGGCAGACTCGTGGGTTGAGATAAAAACTGTTTACCANCCACCCCTTATTCCATACCATCTGTGCCATGCCCAGATCCTACAGTTCCCAATTAAAAGCTATCACTTTTCCAACATACATATCAATACAGATACAACGTCCTTAGTCCATGGGTTATCACTCTAAAATGTCCATTGAGTTCATTTAACCCATGACTTTGGATTCCATCAATTAGGGCAGTCTCTCAGGACAGGAAAGATGGTATGTTGTGTTGGGCTGTCACATGCTGTATCTCTGGGGCTTGCAGCTGATGTACTTTTACTACTTTTATCTTTTTTCTTGTTTAATCCCTACTAAGCATATAAAGGAATTGAATTCATGCATCAATATGTCAGCTGACAAGACAAGCATTTTCTATTGTTGCAACAAAGCATTAATTGCTCCTACAAGGCCCAAACATCTGAACAAAGGAAGATCTAGCAGATGGTTTTTTTTGTTTTGACATCATCTTGAACTTCTTGACTAATTTCTTATCCACTGGCCACGATTCAAGAAAGCACTTAGATGAAAAGTAGGGAAATACAAAATCTTTAGCTTATGTAAATAAAAGGGTAATGTCTTTTTTTTTTTCTTTTTTTTTTTTTTTCCTGATCATAATGACAAAGACTGTAGCCACTCCTGTTCATCCATGTTTCCAATGCAAAATCATTCTGGGTGTTGCTCTTTCTAACCAACAATGTGATTGTGCTGTGAGGAATGGAAAGCTCCACAGCTTTCCCAAGTAGGAAATGCTACTGGGGCCTGGGGCTTTTTTATGTCTTTCTTTCCACTTTTGGACCTCAGTTGAGGGTGACTACAATGAGAATGCTCATGTTTATTGGAAATCCAAAGATTCTGAAAATGGAAAAATATTTCACTCTAGAGGAAAAAACAAACAAACAATGTTTCAAAATGTTTCACAGTGGCAGAAAAAAAAAAAAAGGCATTTTGGAAATAATCAACATGGTTTTGTGTATGAATGAAATTGAGCTTGAAAGTCCACTTTTCATGGCTTCCATTTGGCTTTTAAGATCCAATAAGAGGAGGGACCAGCTGTGAAATAAAAGTCTGGAAACCACTGGCTAAGTCAACTGGGATTTGAGGCTCTCAGGCTGCTCCATACCGCAAAATCTAAAGCGAAGTTTCAGTGAAGCTAAAACCCCAGAATTACTAGACCCTTGTTTCTGTGCCAGGAACCTGAGGGGGGATTTTCATTCCATGGGGCAAGACCGTGCAGGAATCCAACTGAAAAACCCACAAGTATTAGAAGCACTACAAGCTGTGGGAGCACCGTAACCTATCAGGTGTCTTCTCAGGATATCTTGTTTCATTGGCAGCTTTGGGTGATTTATTTTTTTAACAGTTATACTTTGGAGAAACATTTTAGTTCTCAGAAATGGAATTTTCCAGTAAAAACATGTTGTTGGAAAATCCTCAATCACCTTGACTGGTGTTGCATCTCTCAGACGTGTTCATTCTTTCACAGTTGGGACAGAGGATTTTTAGGAACAAATAGGGTGTAGATGTGGTGGACCTTGAGGGGGTAGAAGGTTTATTACTGAGATATCTGGAGGTTACACTATAATGAGTGCTGTCCCACAGGGTGCTATGAGTACATCTTATGTATTATACAGGTTTAGCCACATTTTTGTGAGCTATTATTAATGCTGACTTGCAGCATACGCCTTTGGAAGCAGTACAGTCAATGCATACCTGCTTACAGTGGGAAACTAAAAAGCCTCAAATTTCCTCTTGGCTGGTTCCTTCCTCCTACGCCCAAATTGGTCTGTGCCATTCAAAAACAGAACTTGACATCAAGTAATTTTCTATTGTTGGAAAAACACTCATAAGAATACCCACATCCCCTGGTGTAAAAGCACTGGAAGGTCATGGAACAGGTAAATTTGGAGACTGATTCTTTTTAGATTGCTTTCAAATGTGTCATCTCCATTTTTTGCCCTCATCTAATATTATTTTAGCAGTGGTAGCAGGAATGGGCACCTCAGCTGCCTTCTAATCAAATTAAGCAGGCCTCTTCCCACTCTAGTTGAAGTCTTGTTGAATTTTCCAGCCTGGGTTTATATCTTATGGACGTGTGTTCAGACACACTTTATCCACTCTCATGGCTTTAGTTGCCTTGCTGCTGAAGCAGAAGTGCTGTGGCAGTTACCAGCATTACTTTTGCATGGCTGCACAAAGATGGATTAGCCACTGTACAGGAAAACTGAGCTATTTAACTTGGCCAAGTTGATCAGACTTGTTTTTAAAAGCAAAATCATACTTAAAATCAGAAGCAGAGAAGAGGAGAGCTGAGACTGGCAGGTTGAAAAAGAAAATGCCTGGTGGACTCAGACTGGGCTCATTTTAGTATCAGGAGGAGCAATATGGAGTTTGAAATATCCATGGAACAGGCAGGTATTGAACTGCAATACTCTTTTGCACTGACAATGGCTCAGGCGCTCTACTGGGATTTATCAGTACAGCTCCAGTTATTTCAGTAATGCTTTGACACTTCACGACAATTAAGGTGGTTTTGTCTAAGGTATGTTTCATCTCATGGTCTTAATTTGCAAACGGGAAAGGTTATTTTTAAGGAAGCACTTATAGCCCAAAGTCTAATTTCTGCTTTACTGCATAACCAAGAAGAAAATCAGGCTTTTTATTTTAGAAGCTTGTGTTCTAACAGCTACTTTGTATCTATTTTTGTACTAAAGTTATGCTAATTTCCAGCTTCATTAATTAATTGGTGCCACGAGTGTTGCATCTGTAAAAGATGAATTTTCTAATGATTCCTTTGGAAATGGTTTTTCTTAAACCACCAGGTATTTAAAGCCACCTTCCTGCCTGAGATGGATTCACTTTGGGAACAATCCCTGCGTAATTAAAAATTATTTTTGGATTTTTTATTTACTCATAATTTTCAAACACAGCTGAAACTCATTAGGATGCGGGACTTCATTTATTAGAATATTCTTGAGCAGGAGTAATAGCAGTAAGATTCACTTCATTAAATACAAATGTAATCCTTACAGTAATCGACCTACTGTTCACAAAGAACTTCATTAGTCAATGTTAATTTGAGGCAGAAACCTAAAAAAGTAAAATAAATAAATAAATAAAAACCCAACTTCTAAGTGAAAGTTAGTAACTTTCTTTTGTCCTTCCTTCACTAGTGGCTTTATCATTCTCAGGCTGTCTTTCTACTTGTCAGATGAGATGAAGTCATGTAAATTAGCATAGACTACAGTAGAGCTTTCATGGATTATGGTAGCTGTATATCTAATCCCAGCTGTGGTTTAACCTTCAGGAAGATTGGTAATATTGTAGTTGTCACTGAACCTGTGCTGGATTCATTGTGTAAATAAATATACCTCTTTTAAAAAGAAAAAGTAGCTGTTCTGTTAAGGCTACCCTATAATTTCCTATCAGTTCATCCTGTGGATGAAGTCATACAGACAAGGTAAAAGGTGACGTGTGTTCTGCACCCTCCTTTCCCTGCTTTGCTGGAGGAATGCTGGAGGCTTCAGTGCTGTCATTCCCTGCTCTGCACTTCATGCATCCTGTCCCACCTGCTCCCTCCAGAACCAGGGCCCAAGCTGATGCAGGGCAGGGGAGGAGGAAACTCCCAGCTTCCCTGCTACCAAGCCCTGCCAGGTTCAGGAATTTCAGGAATGTCCTTTCACTTCTAGAGGATAGAATCTGGTACAGGGCTAAGTCCCAGTTTTCTGCTGCTTGCATCATCACTTTGCATTTTCCAGTTGTCTTAGGGATGAAGCCACGGGGTTATACTCTCTGTGCAGCACCTGTTTTAGGTGCCCTCCAAACCCACTCCCTAAATTCACATATTGTTTATTGATTAGCCCTGAGGGTAAATCTTAAGATGTCTTACCCAACCCTGGAGAAAGTACGTCCTTAATACATGGGGCTGGGAAAGTCCATGCCAAGCCATACTTCCAAGTCATCATCAGGAGGTTCCAGAAGCCTGTATGAGAAGCAGCAGCCCAGCATTCAGTGATGCTTTATCTTACTGAGTGTGAGTATTTCCAGTGGACAAGCTACAGATTAGCCAGGATTCGGTGATCATCCTTTTCCCAGGACAGTATTGCAGATACTTACAGATGGCCTCCAGAAAGGTGGTTTTGTTTATTTTCTTTAACGTGATGTAGAAATGCAGTTGAGTGACTTTACATTGTGAATGTTTCTTTATCAATGCTTTTATATTGTCGCAAATATCACTAGATTGCTGAAAATTCTGTGTGGAAAACAGAATTATAAATTAAATCCTGCCCTGATTAATTTTGGAGCCCCAGCTTCCAGAGCAGCAGATTTGGGATTTGTTATTGCAAGGTGCTGGCCACTCTGTGTATTGCTGTGATTGAAAGTTGAAGACATTTAGCACCATAAAGAAGTGGGAAAAGGTAAAGAGCTTGAAACAAAGTTACGCCTTACCCTCATCAGTTCATATATTGTGGTAAGGAGATACCAGACCCAGTCCTTTGATCACCACAAAAGCAGAGAGCATTACAGCCTTATGAGTTTGGAGAAGCCAGGTGTAAACTGGTCTTGTGAATTTCCCTTGAAGCTGAACACAAAACTGCTGAGGTTCAGGAAAAATATAAGGAAAAAGAAGTAGAGGACAGCATGTTGTAATGGCATGTTCCTTCAAGCACACAGTCCCTAAAAGGCAATGACATTTACACCCCTGCTCCTTTCTGAACTTCAACAGCCTCTGGTATTGCAGCTCCCTGTGACTCACACAATTTATTTATCCCAAGAGGCATTATGTGTTTGATACTTAGTTCATTTCTATTTTGGCTAGTGTTACTATTAGCCTTTCAGTTTTATAAACAGCTGTATGCAGATGATGAGATATCCAGGCTTATTGTTGTTCTACTGGTGTGTAGGGCAGCTCACCGTCCAGCCACCAGTTACAAGCCCAGTGAGGAGGCAAGGATCATCATGGAGGCATGGCCATCACAGTGCTGCCTAACACCAGATTTCAGCCTGGCTGTGGCCAACAAGGGTTCCAGTTGGTTACTGGCTGATAGGGATGAGTGGGAGCAGGGGAAGGTTGCTCGGTTTTGTCTTTGGAGAGGCAAGCATCCCATCACAGTACTTGGTTATCTGCAGCATGGCTCTCTAGATGATTCTGTGGATAAAAATATCAAAGCTCCAAGAAGCCATGGCTGGCTGCATCCACGCAGGTCATTCAGAGCTCATCTACAGCATCAGCTGAAGCAATGACAGTGCAGCCAGGCCAACCAGTACTTTCCTGGTGTGTCATCTGGGTCTGCAAGCTGAGTGCGTGCAGGCAGAGCTCACAGCACATCCAGGGAAAGCGAGGGCAAACCCAGAGAGAGAATTTCTTTCTAGGGCAACAACCACATTTCAAATGTTACTGTAAAACAACAGCGGGAATGGTATGAACTGACTGAAACTGAAGTTAGTTATACTTTGCTTTTCTTCTCCTTCTCCAGTGCAAGAACTTGAATAACACACTTTCTGCCACTGATGTTTCCTATGTTATTTTTTCCACATTATACCACGCTTTCATTCATTAATTTTCTTAAAGAATGGAATGTTTACTTCCTTCCTGCATTGGGCATTAGTTAATGAAATGCCAGCAAAAGTTAACTAAATTCTCAAAGATAAGTATCTGTTCTTTCCTTTTTCTACTTAAGGTTCAACACAGACGAATGCACGTGGGGAAAATCTTAGTCCTACACTGGAAACAAATGCAAGATTCAGTATCAAATAAGTGTTAATTTCAAAGCTGTTCATGGATAAAAATAGGATAAATGACTGTTATCTCAGAATCAACAACTGGAATCACTTAAAATAAACTTGTGTCTAAAATCCAGAAGTCAGCAGGACAGCAACCTTCAAACTGCTCATGTCTTGGAAATTGATCTCATCCCATATAAACAGACTTTGTATGCCTTGGTATTTGGGGATGGATGAAAAAAAAAGTGCGTGGGAGAAGGATTAAGAAAAAATGGGAGGGAACTTTCATGCTCAGGGGATCTTGAATGACTTCTGCAGAAAGAAAACAAAAGTATCTTTGATATAGGGCTGCATAAAAGACCCATGCACTATCCCAGTTACTCCTATTTCTCTATTTCAATGATTAAGTCAGAAACAAAACTGTGGCTTCACTGAAGTAACTGACAAAATTCAACAGTAGTGTTTGAAGATGACTTTGTGAGATTTATAATTGAAAGATAATTTGATCAAATGATAAAGAGAAATGAATTTTTAAACTCATACAGAATTTATACTATACACTTTGTTTTGAGTAAAACAGGAGGTTGAAAACTTGTGCTTGTATTGACCAGTTTCCAATTCACTTTGACTATCTTAGGAGAAGGTGAAAATATAAATAGAAAATAGCAGTAAGTGTCATAAATCCTTGGTCAATCTGGTTGTTGATAGTTTTTGCTGACCCAGCTGGGTTTCCTTAAATGTCGAGAGTATTGGTTTTATCTAGCCGTGATGATTTTAATTTCTGTGGCAAAGGACAACTTTATCCAGTGTTGGAGAGGGAAAACACTGTGAAAGAACTTGTGGGATATGTTCTTCCTTACTGTGCTTCAAACAGATCCACATCGCCTCTTTGCACTTGTAGAACTGTTAGGAAGAAGCTTTCTGTTGCTTTCAGGGGAGAGAGAGACAGACCCAGCCCCAGGCCCCAACCCCAGCTTATACAGGAGAGAGATGTTTGGGGTTTTTTTTTTCAATATGCCTTACCTGGAGCTAGGATTTGAATCCATGTTTTTTTTACATGGTTTGCCTAAGCCACTGTTCTACAGGGTCATCCCTGAAGTGGGTCTTTATTTCTCCTGCGAAAGCTGTTCCTCTTTGTGATAAATATTTATTCACCTGAGGGAAAGGCAAAAGACTGAAAGCTTGTCTCTGCAAGAGAGTAAGAGAAACACTTCTCAGAACTGCAGGGGAGACAAATCCTTGATTCCACAGTAAGACACATGGAGCAATAGCTAACCTGGCAATCTTGGTGCATGTGGCAGATGCTGAACTATGGGGCATTATCAAACACAGGTGATCTATATGTGACTTACGAGCTTCCTTGGATTCTACATGTGTATAAACAGTAGGGAGATAGAAACAGGGCTGTCCTGTGTAACTTCCAATTATCGTAGAATCATGGAATGGTTCGAGTTGGAAAGCACCTTAAAGCTGATTAAGTTCCACTCCCCCTGCCACGGGCAGGGACACCTCCCACTACAGCAGGTTGCTCAAAGCTCCGTCCAGCCTGGCCTTAAACACTTCCAGGGATGGGGCATCTACAACTTCTTTGGGTAACCTGTTCCAGTGTCTCACCACCCTCACATGATGCCTGTATGTGTTGAAATACAGTGGTATCTTGGCTGGATTCTTGAGAGAGGAGAGGGTTGCCATCACCTGAGATGACTTAGAATTGGTATCTATGTCTAAATGGTATCTTGGTCTAACTTGGTTGAGGAAGACCAAGTTATGGAACAGTCAAGTATCCGCAGGTCCATGAGTCCTGATGGGACCTGAGAGTCCTGGTGGACAACAGGATGACCATGAGCCAGCAATGTGCTCTTGTGGCCAAGAAGGCCAATGGTATCCTAGGGTGCATCAAGAAGAGTGTGACCAGCAGGTCAAGGAAGGTTATTCTGCCCCTCTACTCTGCCCTGGGAAGGCCCCATCTTGCGTCCAGTTCTGGGGTCCCCAGTTCAGGAAGGACAGGGAACTAATGGAGAGAGTACAGCAGACGACCACCAAGATGATTAGAGGTCTGGAGCATCTCTCTTACAAGGAAAGGTTGAGGGACTTGTGTCTTTTGACTCTAGAGGAGAGAAGACTGCAGGGGGATCTGATCAACACCTATAAATACTTAAAGGGTGGGTGTCAAGAGGAAGGGGCCAGTCTTTTTTCAGTGATGCCCAATGACAGGACAAGAGGAAATAGGCAGAAACTTGTATATAAGATGTTCCATCTAAACGTGAGGAGGAACTTGTTCACTTTGAGGGTGGCAGAAACCTGGAAGAGGCTGCCCCGAAAGATGGTAGAGTCTCCGTCTCTGGAGATGTTCAAAACCCACCTGGACAAGTTCCTGTGTAACCTGCTCTAGGAGGACCTGCTTTGCCATGTGGGTTGGAGTAGATGATCTCCAGAGGTCACTTCCAACTTTTCAGGTCTCAAAATCTAAAAAGCAGGAATGTGAAACTTTTCCAGTAGTCCTCACATTTTGTGTTACCCTTAGGCTGAGGACATAAGAAATATCAGCTTAAAGTTCTAAAAGTTGCTGCTTGAAGTTCTAAATGCTTTATAGCAAGAGAGTTAAGTTACAGCTCTTCTTCCACTTGAATGAAAGAAAAAAGGACTTGTGTTTGTGAATGAGGAGAAAATTGAAAAGACGTTATTTGGGAAAGGTGGAGGGAAGATGGTATTTTAGGAAGCATTTCAAAAGTTAAAACATAGTAGATGTATTTGGGGAAAGCACAGAAGTCTAAGAAGTTAAACACAGAGTAAAATAAAGTAGAAAAGAAAAAAGTAAAGAAAACAAAATGAGAGAGAACTTTTAAATTAGTTCCATTAAAATATTTGCTGTCAAAGTGTACTAGGCTACGGCACTGGAGGGTTTAGACCATCTTACCATAGTGGCTTGAAAACTAAAATTAAGCCTTTAGAATTTTCCAGAGAATTCCACCAAACTTCACCCACACAAATGTAGTGCCTTAACAGAAGTTGTAGTAGCATTGCTTATGTCCAAATGGAGGTGAAATCCCCTTTGTGATAAGCTTGTGTGTGCAGTTATGGGTGTATCTGTAATTATAGGCAATGCAAAAAAGTATGGCTTGCTCAATAACATACCTCCTCCCAACATGCCAGACACAGACAGACACATGCCATATGATGAAGTGGTCACACTCGTATTCCTCCTCTTTCTTTCTGTGTAATTAGTGTCCCTCTTGGCTATTAACTCCTCTCCTCTGCTCAGTCTCAGTTTTGAGTTCTCTTTGCTGCTGAGCAGCCAGCTACCTCCAGCCATTCAATACACAGCATGAATCACAGGCCCATTCTTTCGTTTGCCCTCATCTTAATTTACATTACTTCCTCTCTGCAGGGAATCTAATTCGATCTACATTGTAAAGCTCAAACACACTTATAAAAGTGCATCATCATAACAAAGATAAGTAGTAAAAGAGATGCAGAGCATTTGGGAGCATCCTTGGAAAACAGTAGGCTGCTTTCTGTGGAAAGAAGCAAAACTCTTGAAGATAACAGTTCTGAGTAGTCAGCAGTCCTGAGTGATGTGCTCTGGGCAATCCTGCTTTAGCAGGGGAGTTAGGCTAGATGATCTCTAGGGGTCCCTTCCAACTCTGAGAATTCCATGATAACCTCCAAAGAAAGATCTGTGCAGTGGAATTGTTGCAATACATATTAGAAAGAGATTTGGGGAGAAAGGAAAAACAGAGCTATGGAATGAAATCCTTAGATATGGGATTTGTGTTTTGTGTTTAACTATTTTGGCTCTTACTGCACATGATTTCAGTGTCAACACACCAGAAACCACAGGAGCATAAGCAACAACAAACTTCCAGCTCAGCTTACCCAGGCTAATACAGCTGGGAGTTCCACTGTTTCCTTTACAGCTAATGTCACATAGTTAAAAACAAAAACAAAAAACCACCCGAATCAAAACCCCTTCATTTCCAGAAGTCATAAATGATTATTACCATGCTGTAACCTAGTGTAAACAGGTTCCTGGCCCATGACTAAGGCTGGTAGGCTGTCCTGAAATGCAAACAGCAGCATGGATGCCTTCCAAAGGCGTTGAATGCGAAAAAGCCTCTGCTGGGCTTGGAAGACTGGGCATCCAGTTTCCAGCTTCTTGTTTGATTGGGAGCTTTCAGCCTGGCCATATGGAAATGGAAAGCTTGAGGGCTGCAAATTTGGACCTTTTTGGATGCTGCTTTGTTGAGAAAAAAAAGAAGCTGAAGGACTACAGGGGATACGCAGGTCTGTTCCCATCTGAGGGGAACACATACAGCAAATGATGGCATGCGGTTCTCAGGAGGTACGAGTCTTTGTAAATACCACCCAACGTGAGCAGAGTGGCAGGATAGGCACTTTCTGTAGGAATGGTCCTTCTTTTGGTCCCTTCCCCTCCCTCCTCCCCCTCTGTGAAGCCCAGCCGAGGGCTCGGGGCGGGCTGCGGGCACCAGAGGGCGGCAAAGGACGCGTGGAAAAGCACACGCGGCTTTCCCTCCAGCAGAACCGGGGGAAAATAGCCTTAAAAATGTCTAATTGTAAAAGAGGAAATAAGTGTCCTATTCTGTCAAAGCCAGGCTACAAGCTTTTTTCAGGCTAAAAGCTAATTTTGTTTTTATTTCAATCCAAACCCCAAAATGTTCAGCAGCACTTTCATAGCCTCATAGACTGTCAGAAGTGCTAGGGCTCTGAAAATTTTCTTTTTCACTTTTTGAGAATGATCATTTTGGTTTTTACTTTCCTGTATGCTTTTGGTAACTTCAGGCCATTTTTACAGGCTTGGCTCTTGTGCTCTGACTGATCTCAGCTCTCTGTGAAGATTTTTTTGTGTGTGTGCTGGTGATATTCTGAGTATTCCGTGTCATAGATGTACATACTTTTAAAGGCAGTTGTAATGGGAAGGGTTTATGTGAATTACACTTCCTGCAAGTTTGTCACCAGAGTTGCTCCTGAGTCATCTGTGAGTTACCCACCTGCAAACAGCACTCCTCTCTCCCAACCAGTACACTCACACACAAAGTTACTTAGAAATATCTACCTACTTTAGTTCACACCCTCTCTTCAGTTCAAGTGTTGACTTTACTCAACAGATATTTCCTTTTGCGTCCAAAATGAGATTGTACTGGTCTTTACTTCTGCCAGTGCCAGAAAGCAAGCAGGGCTTAGAAGGAGCTCAATCCTGTTCTTGTTAATCATCAGGGGTCCCTAATTACTCTTAAATACAGGGTTAAAATCCTCATAATGCAGGCAGTAATGGAAGAGTATCTTTTCTGTTTAGAAAGATGCTATAGACCTTGATGGTACACGCTACAGCCATGAGATTCCATGACCAAGCCCAGCGTGCTTAGATCTCTATCAGTTTATCTAACAAAGTATTACTTCTGCCTACAAATGCTGCCTTCTTGAACTTTACCCTTCAGAACCCAACAGAAACCTGTAATCTTTGCAGCTACCTTGTACAGTGTATCCATTTGACAGGATGTCACTGGTAAGTAATGACTATGAGCTTCTCCTTTGTCTCCTCCACACCTCTGTGCCTCAAGTATCCAGATCATTACTTTTCAGCATAGACACTGACTACAAGTACTATTTGTCAATTCAAAGAAAAGACCACGATTACATCATGTGAAAGGTATTTTTGGCCTCCAAGGAAGCAGTATATTGACTCATCAGTATGGTCTGCTGGCCAAGTGTATCTTTATTTCTTAGCCTTTAGTTAAAGTACTGAAAAGGCAAGTAGCCAACAGAAAGACAGGGAAAATATGGACTGACACAAACCTAGAAAGACAAGATTGGCAGAAATCCACAATATTTTTGGCTGTAAATGACTAGTGGCTTTCCTGGCTCTAACTCCTTCAACAACATTCAGGACACTGAGATGTGTTTCTTTTCAAATTTTTCTCTTGAATCTTCATACTCTTTCGGTGCCATCATAGGAAATGTTATACTACAGTTTGATGTATGCTTCCTAATCTTCCTGTTGTTGTTGGTTTGTTGTTTTTTTTAATTGCCACACATTTCCTGTAATTTTCCATCTGCTTTCTAGAGCACTAAGAACATGAGGCAGATTTCTCAAGGGGAGGATTTTCTGATAGTGCGTCACCTCACTGGATTAATTGCCAGGGGTTTTTTTTGTTTTGTTTTGTTGTTTGTTTTTTTTTTTTGTTTGTTTGTTTTTTTTAGCTGTTTGACTGAATATAAATTGAATTGGGAGACTGTACTTAACCTGCCGCAAAATGAATTAACAGAACAAGAAAATAAAGTGATGCTTGTAGATTGTGACCCAATACAATTCCACCATTATGCACAGAAATTGTATCTTCAATTCTAAACATTCCCAGTTCCTATTAAGCTTATAGAATTACATTTATATTGGAACTATAAACCAAAATCACAATAGCCTCTCTATGTTGAAGGAGAAGAGCTGATGGGAAGAACGCTTTATGTTTGGGAGCAGGGAACTAGTCCTTTAAGGCATTATTCCTTAGATTAGACTTCCAATAGAGATGACTTTAATAGGCACTAGAAATTAGGACAAATTACTTTTATATAGTTTTACTTCAATTTCTTCATATTACTAAGAGGTCTTCAAACTGGGGCAGAGTCAGATAAAATATCTCTCTCCTCTGAGATGGCTAATAATAGCAGTTTAAGGGATTTGTTTCTGAGTCTCACTCTCAGGCATTAGAAAAAGCATTCTTTAAATATAATCTATTTTCTCATTCTCAGCTTAATGTTATGATTGTATTAAAAGTGTTTTCCCTTCTTCCACACACTCCAAACATGCTGCAGTTTTATTTAGTTGATCATACCATCTTATATAACTATAAGATCATTTCCTTTTCAGAAAAAAAAACTTGGAACTAAGCCTGGAGCCCCACTCATGTATGAGCCCAATTCTTTTATTCAATTCAAGGTACTTTGTTCTGTAATGTTGCACTTCTGCAAATGATGAAACAAATTTGAAATACAGTTCGTGGGCAGGTATAGTTCTCCACCTGCATTTTCAACTAGGCTATTAAATCACAAAATGTCAGCCTTCTGTGTAAAAGATTTTTGGCATTACTGCTAAAACAGCAACACATGCTGTTGGCTTTTTAAAATAAGTAGATTGTACCATTACAAAACACTAACGCTGGTTTCCCAGGCAGGTGGCATCATAGAAACCTTTGCTCTGATTCAGCTTGACCAAATCATTTGAATTCATGCTCAGTTTATTTCATTGCATTAATCCTTTTCAAGTTGTCATTAGAAATGACTGACAGCCAATGCTTTCCAGTGCTCAAAGCCCTGGTGTCACTTTCTAAGCTCATACTCTCACATTGTGCCCTGAAACCCAATCAGTGGCTTTAAGATATTGAAAGAACATGTCCCACAGTAAAGTTCTTATACGATTGGGTTGACAGTGATTTTTATTTCCTGCATTTAGTTTCTCACCCTGCTATGTTGCTTGATGAAAAAGATTTGAGATACTGAATGTTCTTTTTCCTGGAAATACAAGCATAAAGGGAAAAAGATGATGGATCGTTAATGCATTTTGTTGAACTAGCCCTTCAGCTTACAAGTGCCTAGGAACATACTTCAACTTTACGGATATGAACAGTCCTCTTCAGCTTCCGGGAAAGTCTTTATGGGCATAGAACCAAGCACACAAACATGCACAGTTTAGAGTCCCTAAGTACATACTGTGCTCTTTTAATATCTATTTCAATACAAAGATACTAGTTTGTCAACAGGGGGCTTCTTATTCCCTCCCTCTATTAGAATAGAAATAAATAACAAGATTTAAAAGAGACCAGAATGGTTATTGATTTGTGGTATATACCAAAGTCTGCCTGGCTGAAAAATTTAATGAAAATCAATCTTCATGTCACACACTGTTTTATATCCTTGGCAAAATATTATTTTCAGTGGTAAAGTATTGCACTGAAACAAGTTCTTTTTGGCACACAAAATAGACAAGTCTTTCTAAGGGATCTACTTTCATATGAAAATGGCATAAGTTTTGCTCCAATGTTTAAAGAAATTACTGCTGTCACAATAAGCCCATCAAAATTTAGTCATAATATTTTACTTGAGACTTTTTCCTTAACTATGAAAAAGTAAATAAATAGTTCTTAACATTTACAAGCTTTTGATGTTATAATCTGTGCTGCTATTAATATTTCAGTGTTTGATATTCAGTGAATCAAACAAACTTTTTCATCAAGTTTGATCTTGCAAAGACAATGGCACTAGCAGTCTACAGTTAATATCCCACAGAAGAGTTTACATTCTAAATACTCCTAGCATGCACTGTACATTGTATTCAGTTCTACAGTAAACTAGGAACAGTATGAAAGCATGTTATTTGAAAATGCAGAGTTTTAAAAATACTAGACTTTTCAGGAATATATGTTTAAACTTATAGCACACACATCATTCACTGTGACAACTGTCTCGGTGTGCAGGAGAAACAAGAAACTTAACTGTGAGGGACCCCTGGATAGGCCAATGAAACCCCTAACAGGCCCTCACAGCTTACAAACAAAAGGATGGATGCATCACCCTCTCTGCCACAAATCTCCAAAGACTCCCAGATCCATGTGACTTGCAGGAAATGCCAACTTGATGCTAGGACTCGTCACATAAATAAGCACAGGGAGATCGCATGCTCTTCATCATTTGCTTCAGGCCTCCTTCATTTCTCTGAGCTGCACCACCAGAACTTCACAAGAGATGGGAGAAAAGGTTGTTATGGGTGTCTGGTCTATAACCCTAATGCTGGACATAAGCTTTGTTGCCAGGGATGAATTTACTGAACATGCTGACTCAAAGAAACATGTATACATGTAAAAGTTGTCTTCACAGTGACATGAACAAATTAGCTAGACCTGCACACTCTCATGCATAATGTTGTGATATTTCTGGGCTGCTTTTACCTATGAACATCCTATTTTTACATATATGTTTTCAAGATGAGGCTGTATACACACCAGATGACTCGAACAGCAACAAAGGACAAGTTAAATTCAGGTGCAGTTAATATATTCTCTCTTAATTAGTCCTTTGGTGTCATTATAACCGAGGCAATTGGTGTTGTATTCACAAGCTACCGGAGAGTTTATAAACAGCTTGTCCTCAACTACGGATTGAATGGTAGCTTAAATTTTGAGCTATACTGCTTTGACAGGATGAGCTTGGGCAATGGTGTGCAGCAGTCTCCCACACCAAGAGGCGAGCCCTGCACGCTCACCTCACGTTCACTCTGAAGAGTAAGCCAATTTATTTGAACTATAGAGATGAAAAAAGCTGGCTGGGCCAGGTTCTTAATAGCTTTTAGATACCAGATGCTTTCTGTGGTTTCATATCAGCAAAAGATGCCAGATTTTTCCAGGGAAAGAAGGTTGCTCTCCATTTTATTTATTTTGAGAAATAAATCATTAAGTTTGTCTCTATGGACTTTTTGCAGCACAGTAGCAATGAAGTTTGTTCTTATCTCTTTAAAAGTGTGCATTTGTGGTGCAGGAGAGGGGAAATGGGAAAAAGAAGAAATAGGTTGCTGCTTCTTACCATTATTTTGAAATTTCCTTTCACTTCACAAAGCAAATCTGTTGAACTAATGAGAAATACCCCTGCATATGAGCTCTAAAAAGCTTCTTGTAGCAATATATGGTCCCTCAAAGCCACAAACTTTTTAGCAGGCTATCTGAATTACTTCCTCACTTCATGCAAATCGTGTCTGAAATTAGAAATGACCTTCAGAGACGGCACTGCAAAGGATAGTAAGAACATTTGCAATGTAGTCTCTAGGTTTATGTTTCCAAAGGACCTTGTAAAATTCTTCATTTCCTTGCCTGTACTGTTTTGGTGGCCAGCAGAGCAGAGGTCATTTTGTTTGTTTTACCTCTCTCATGACTTTGCTTTGCCAGACATGGGTCTTTAACACACATCACAGTTCTTTCAAAACAAATTGTGTCATGTAGTAAAAAAATTACTTTAAAAGCATTGTGTCAAAGGCTATTTCTGTTCCCAGCTGTTAAAATTGTAGCACATCTTCAATATTTTCTTTGCCTTTAGAAAGCTGCTGATGTTATATTAGCAAGTGAGCCTAACTTTACAATTGGAACAACTGATGAAATACAGGGAAATTGTCAGTGAGGATGTTAAAATAAACATTGCGCAGAAAAAGAAATGTTACTATTTATGAAGCAGGAAAGGTCACAGGCTATAGAAAATAATGAATGCATTTATCTGAACCACTGTATCACAGTCAAATTGAAAGCCCTCTGATCAGTGAGTCATCCCTTTCAAATGTTTCTCTCTTACACCACTTATAATAGAAACTACTTGTGTAGCCTCTGCCTTTGTTGCCAGCGTACGAATCACTGAGGCATGGCTGTAGGACCCCATCATATAGCCCTTGCTCCCATTTAATTCAAGTGGAGCCTTGTTTGACGATAAAACTATTGCAGGAGGGAACTATATTTAAAACTCGGTGACTCATTCATCTTATGGCTTTTTTTGGTGTCATTAGTGGGTCATATAACTATATATATTTCATTCATGTTCCCATTATAGTCCCCACTTATAATTGTAGTTATTTTGCTCCAATTACTTATCTTAATAGAACAGCAGTTTCTAACCCACTGTAAGCAATTCCCTTCTTTATTTTGTGGTCTATTCTTTGACAGAATCTAAGCTAAAATTTCCAAATAGCAGCATACCAGGTTACAGCAGTGTTTGGCGTTAGCTGCTTGGAGCTACTGACTCTAAAATAAAGTTTTGGAGGAGAAGCATCAGGAATGGTAGAGTTCTGCTGTAGTGAGACAACCAAATTTTTGTTTGCATGAAGGTGAAATAGCCTACTCTTATGAACTTAATTAATTTCCTTCTGTACTTAAAATAGTCTTTAAGTAGTTAGAAGACTTCAAAAATCCTTTTGCTTTCATTTCCACCCAGGAAAGAAGTGACAATTTTTTTTTTTTTTCTTTTTCTCTTTTCCCTTCTGAATAGATATGAAAACTTAAGATATGTTTCAATAACAAACACTGCAGTTTTATAGAATCTCATCATGCCAAAACATCTTTATGTATAAGCATCAGCAACGAGATCAGATCTGATTTGAAACAGTTTTTGTTAGCTTTTGGGCTTTACAGAGATAGTAGTGTTACCAGCAGAATTGTTGGTGATTACAGCATATTTGTAATTCTAGAATTATAAAAGTTGCATATGGAGTGGAAGGCAGGAAAGGAAGAACTTGTGACAGCACTATATACTTATTTATAGAAATGGTAGTTAACCCAAAGTACCCAAACTGTTCGTATTGGCAAGTTAGCTCCACGCAGGATCCACACACATCTTAGCACTGAAAACTGCAGTTCCCAGTGTAACTAGACATCTGGTGGTATCCAAAATCCTTGTTTTCTTCCTACATTTTCTAATAAAAAGGGCAAAACTTCTATATGTGAATCTTCAAAATTGAGCATACCCTCCATTCTGAGGATTTCAGAATCATTAGATGCCACTCTCACCACATTTAATCTAGAAATGCTAGCTTTGATCTTTTACTAGGAAAGTAGGGAATAATGATTTTACTTCTATCTCTAACTAAAGCAATTGGAAAAGGTTGCTTAGGCATCTGGTTGCTCTGGGGAATGGGTCTTGCTCTGCTTGGCATAATTAGGAATGAGAGCACCTGACTGCAGTGCCAGGACCTTGACAACAAATCTTTTTCTTCTTTACTCTGAAACCAGCCAATCTAAGGATGTGAAATATGGACCTAAGAGTACAAAACAGCAGTAAAGCACTTACATCCCTTGGCCCGCTCTGTAGAGAAAAGTAATAAAAACATTCATAGCAACTTAAAGACAACTAAGCCTCTATTATGTATGGACAAAAGAAATAGCTGATGACAAATAACATTGAGAACATCCCCCTTCCAAACTATTTAAAATAAGAAATTTTAAAAACTGTTATCCCTTCCTCCTGTTTCCTCTCCTTGCCCTCCCACTGCCTCTCATTACCCAACAGACTTCTACTATCCACAAGCATTTACTTAGCACAGAGCCAGGGCAGTCTAAACCAATCTGAGGCCAGGCTGTGACAAAACCACTTTTCCTTTGCTCTGGACATGTTTTCCTATTTTTGCTTTGCAAGGACACCAGGGTCACTGCAAATCCCATCATACAGTGATTCAGGGAGAGGAAAAATAATCACTGTTGTCTGGGTAGCTGCCCTGAATTCTAACTTTCGAGAAATCATGTTGAACTTTAGAAATGGTTTTGCTACAAGGAGAAAAAAAATCAAGAGTTTGTATTTCTTCTCAAAACTGGCCAATATTTTAAAAGGGTTTGATAACTCCCCGAAAAATAGCTTTGTGACAAGGAATATGTAGCATCCCAATATTAAATGGAAGCCTGTAATTGAAAACGTTGCTAGGAGGGGCACAACTGTAAATCTGTAAATGATTTTAACACTGTTATTTCCTAATTTGAGGGTGCATGACTTCGCAGGTTTAATGCTCTCTTTCAATTCTTCTCTATGTGTGTCATCCACAGAACGATTATAGCCTTTTCAGAGTTCCAGACCATTTCTCTCAAGAGTCTGGATAAGTATGAACAGCATGAAAGGCCAGATACATGGGTGTTTAGAAAGCCTACAGTGGCACCCGGCCTAAATTTAAAATTCTTGTGTTATAATCCTTACTGTTTACAAGGCAGAAAATGAGAGACTTTAGGGGCACTTGATTTTGGTAAGGCACTGTCTATGTCAGACACCCCTGCAGACACTCACAGATGCACCAACAGGGCTGTGAAACCATGGCCCTTGTAATACCTGGTCCTGATGGAAATCTACAAATAAGGGACATAAATCCTTCCCGTGACCAAGAGCACGCTTTCTGCCTCCCTGGAGGCAGGCATGTGAGACTGAACAGGTATCTGTGTAGGGAGCACTTCCCACCATTAACACTGGCATTTTTCTGCTGAAGATGTTGACCAAGCACTCACGATTCAGTGTGTTGGCAGTTCTCCAACACGAGCTGGAAAACTTTTCCTACATACTTTGTTGAAGTAGTCCAAGAGCTGCATCTGGGAGTCCTGATTTTACTCCAGAGCTGAGCACCTGGAAGCTGAATGCTACAACATCCAGCTTTTAAGTCCTTTGACACAGACTGCGTTTTGTGCATGTCACAACATATACAGCCAGACATATACATGGTATGTTTGGATGGCTCATAGGAAGAAAACCTCTCCAGCTGCTTTACATTCTAAATATCTGTAGCACAAGACTTTAGAGCTACCGAAAGTTTATAGTTAATTTTAGAACTTCTTCTCCTCTCTTCAAGACAGGGCCTCATTAGTATTTTCACTGTATAGATTTTTAAAACATCAGTCTGGAAATCAATTAGTCTAGTCAAGCTGTTGCCTTCCAATCCCCAGACTCCAGACCTAATTCTTTATGTCTTCTCCCCTTAGGTATGTTATAATCCTTTGTGCTACTGGACTGAATTGTGCCGAATATGAAAATGCTGAAGCATTTGCACATTTTATTAACAACTTTTTAAAAGAAGTATAGTTAATATTTTATTCTCTGCATTAATTGTGACCTTCAGAAAGAAGCTGCTCTATTACTAATCTCCTGAAACATGGTTTTCTTACCAGGGAGTGGGGAGTGGGTGTGAAGAATGATCTGATTTTTATTTTTTTTTCCCATTTTTGAGAGCATTAATGAACACTGCTGTATGATAACACAGGCAAACGGGAAGGCTATTTGTTCCATTTATGTAGGTTGCCAAATAACACAGAAGCACTAATGTCATTAATTGGCCAATATGCCATCTGTTGGAAGGTCCTTTTGGTTTTCATGCTGGTCACAGCAGTATTACCAGCAATGCAGTGAGAACAGTTACTCAGTTAAACAATCTGGGCAGAAATAGTTTACGGAAAATTAATACGTGTGGAGTTGTTCTGCTTTTTTTTTTTTTTTTTTAAAGAAAGTTTGACTGCAACAGATGTGCAGGTAGCAGTAGGAGACTGATTCAACCCCTTTCAAATAGAATAATTTGATAGGAAATCAAGCAGCAGCAAGCCATGGTGATCTAATGGCAACCCAGTTAGTTTGTCATACATTGCAATGTAAATCGGAACAGTAAAATCAGCTTTGGGGTTTGGGTTTTTTTTTCTCCCTTAAGGGCATATATCAAGTCTCACCATTAAGGTTTGTTCATTGTCTGCTGAATTCAGAGCAGTGTTTCTCAAGGAACCAGGAAAGTGATGTGTTTAAAGACTTTTTTTCCAGCTTGTTTATATACATGTGAATCAGGAAACCAAAAAAGAGAAGACATTTATTCAATACTAATGATAACGTATTGTGGCACACAGTATTTAAAGTTCACTTAAATATTGTACTTTTCAAAACAGTGTAAATGGCGCTACTTATTTTAGCCCACAGTACAGTGTCTGTTCCAAAGCTTGTACGTTTGCCCCTCACTTTGAAGCTGTGCTCATACTTCACTTTAAAGCTGCCACAACCAGTACAAAATTAAAATGGGCAGCCTGATCAACAACATTCCCCACCCACGTCATGCAAATCAATCAACCAGAATGACAAGAAAAGTGCCCAGCACTCCCTGAAGGCTCAATTCCGTATCTTTCAAACTTCAATTAAAGCAGCTTTCTTCAGTGTTCCGTCTCAAATTCAAATGACACAGAACTTAAAACGGGCTCCTGTAATACTTTAGGGAGTGGTAATTTTGAAAGAAACAAAAAATGTTTTGCAGAATGTTAGCATAGTGCCACATTGTTCCTCTTATGCAGCTGTATTAAATATATATACTGGGTTCATTTAAATAAGATCCATTTGAATATGCTTTTCATGGTTAATTGCTAAATGTAAAACATTTGCAAATTTTAGACAAAGCGAAAATTATTTGACACTTCTTTGCTATGAATTGTATTTTTTTTAGATTCAAAAAGATATATCCTGAAGTAGGGAAACACTGTTATAAGTGAATGCAAGAAAAATAAGTGAGTTATAATAATATGTCTCCCTTTGTCGTAATTAAGAATAATTATGTATTGCTGATAAGAGGAAATCATTCAGTGGCCATAAGGAGAAGTAAAGGTAGACCAAGCCAAAAACATAATTTGAGATGTGTGCTTGTCAGCGACAGAAATATGTGAATACATATTCACCATACTACTGATCAGATAATCAAAGTAGAGATAAAAAATATTATTTAGTTTTCTATACGTGTATGCATAGAGTAATTTCCCAGCAACATATTTAATTCACAATTGTCCTGCTTACATTTAAATAGTTGAGTTGGTTGTACTTTCACTGTTTCCCTTAGAAATATGTTTATACAGTCTGGTATATTTTCACTGTTTGGGAGTACAAGATTTTAGGTACACCCTCAGTGTCGATTTTTCCATGTACCCTTCCACTCTGTTTAACTAGTATTTCATGATACATGCTTCATACACGCTTGTACATGCCTGTAAGTAAACACAGATGTTTTTGATAATCTCAGCTAAATTGTAGGAGGAGGACATCAAGCACAGAAATGACTTTGGCTGGACAAGGTATTGCCTGACTGCTGAGCAACATTCACTGCTGGTGTGTATACTCTCAGCCTTTATTCACTTAAACTGGTGTTTTGTGATAATGTGAACATGCCTTAAATCACTCAGGGCTTTTTGTCTTTTTTTGGAAAGTTCACTGTTGGATTACTGAAAGGCTGAGAGTTGGGACTCTTTAGCCTGGAGAAAAAAAGGGTCGAGGTTGTTTATATACAGGTGTTACACTTTATTAATATTTACAATTATCTGAAGGGTGGGTTGGAGGAGGATGGAGCTGGACTCATTTTAGTGGTTCCCAGTGACAGGACAAGGGGCAATGGGCACAAGCTGGAACACAGAAAGTTTCATTCATATATGAGGAAAAACTTCTTTACAGTGAGGGTGACGGAGCCCTGGAACAGGCTGTCCAGGGAGGTTGTGGAGTGCCCTTCTGTGGAGACCTTCAAGACCCATCTGGATGCTGCCCTGAGTAATGTGCTCTAGGCTATCCTGTATGTGGACCTATCTATGAGAAAGAGTGACCACAACATCTACAGCCCAAGTTGCCAAACATTTTCCTCATAAAGATCCAGTTTCAGTTACAACCATGCCAAAATTTAATTATATGGGATGAAGTTTCTCATCATGAGCTTCTGCCTCAGGCTGAACTGAGTTTAAGCATAATTCAACCTTTTCAAGAAGAAAAGTTAGGCTAAAGAATTACTAACTAAAAACAAATATACAAACCCCCTCTTTGTGACTACCTATCTAAAGCTTCAGCATGTCCATGATTCTTACAGTAAGGAGTCTTTTGATGACCTGAAGGAAATCCTCTTAAATTTGGATGATTAACTTCTGAAAATCTCTGTGTGTGCACATACACAGATATATATTTTTCTGTACTGCTCCCTAGTAAGGGATCAATCCCCAGACACAAGGTATTTACTTAAGCTGCACTTAAAACATGCAGTGAAAGAGGTTCTGCCATTTGACTAGGCAGTTTGGTTTATATCTAGAAAGATTTGTTCTAATGTGTAGGTGTAATCTTTGTTTTGAATGAAGCTGTTTGCACTTCATCCCAGCCACACTGTACACATCTGAAGACAGTTGTCTTCTGCCTGTCCAAATCTTTAACTTTTCCCCATTAGACTTGTTTGCTAAATCAGTTATTCATATTTCTCTAGGTTGTCCAAAACTGTAAGTGTAACAGAATCATTTTACACCTCTCTTAAAACATCCTCTGTGCTTTACCTCCATCTAAGTCACAGCCCAGCAGAGATCAGAACTTCTTCCAGCTCATCTTTTCCTGGCTACTAACGCTGAGAAAAGAAAGCTAGTCCAAGCTGTGAAATCAGACTGTGGTTTCATGAACTCACTAAGGGGTAGCATAAGCTGGCTCTGCTGCTCAAACAAGCAGCCTTCTCCTCAACTTTTTACAGTGCTACACTTTTCCTCATATTACTAGAAGTTAACCTAACTGGAGAACTTATCTATATTAAAAGTTATCACTACCCACAATTTAAAAGTTAACACTACCCCCTTGGTTTTTAGCAGTACCTGATCCCTGTCTAGGCAGCGGCACAAACTGCCATCACAGACATTTGCCACTGCGATAGCACTTCTGGATGATGCTGAGGAAGTCATAACAGCAGGACTTCTTCCCTCTTGGTAACCAAGCGCTTTCCCTGTCTGAGTAAACTGAACAGAGGTTCAGGTTGTGATTTTTTGTTACTTGAAGAAGTGCTCAGAGATGTGACTAAACACACAGGAACTGAGAATTGAAAAACTGTCCTGGGTGTCTTCAGATAGATACTCAATGGGATGAGAGTAGCCATCCAGTTTGTAGGTGTTAATGTACAGTGAAGGCAGCTGTTGAGATATGCAATGAATGGGAGACAATCCTGTAAAAATTAGTGTGTTTATGTAATTGCCGGAAATAATAATGCCTCTGCCAAAAAGAGAGACAACCTTTACCCTGGGTTGCCTTTTTCTTTTTTTTTTTTTTTTTTTTTTTTTTTTTTTGTGGGGTTTTTTTTTTTTTTTTGAATGGTGGTTTTTGTTTTAAATTTCAAGGTGTTATTTTCATGAAATTAGTATTTTGTCTACATTTTTGACTCTGTGATAGAAAAATGACTTACAGGTAGTGAATTTATATTTATCTAACCTAGCAGCATTTTAACAAGTAAGTGATGTGTAGGAACATCCACATAGAGAGTTTTGAAGTATGGTTATTTTGTTATTAGCTGGTCTCACATCTGGTGGGAGAGATCATCCATTGGTAGGAGAAATTCACTAGTGCTCCTAAGTATCTTGTGTGTGGTGATCATAGCTATTATATTCCTTCTTCTCTCCCCTGCTCTTAGTCAGTATAGGATTCTCTGCCTTTCCATATGACCACTTGTGAAAATGCTTTCCAGGAACAGAATTTCAGAGCTGTAACTGTGTGTAATAGAATGCTGCTGTTTGTTCCCATTAAATCTGAAAATCCCAGTTAACAGACCAGGGCAGACTCTTCTTCACTGTTATGACTGACAGTACTTGATACAACAGATAATCATTTTAACATACAAAAAGACTGGAATTGCATATTTCCTTCAAGGTGCAACAGTATAATTTCTGATGTTGTAATGAAAGAGTTGTCTAGCTGCACAGCTTTGGTCCCACTGGAAACATAGGAATTGTACAACTAGACCAAATACTCATATTTCATCTCTGAAAGTCATCAGTCCCTGACCATGATTTGGAACGTATTGGCTATCATGTCACTAAATTAATGCTTCTGTAGACTTACATGGGACTATGTGGAAGGCAAGAGGCAGGAACTTTTAAAATGGGGAGCAGCAGCTTGGCCTTTGGCCATGTGTTAATCTCCTGTACCTGTTATGTAGCACATTTTACTACATTCCCTCTAAAGGAAAGGGTGATGTTTGACTGTTTGGAAGATGCAGAGCACTGGTTTAAAGGAAGTTTAACTTCCTTCCATGGCACACAAAGTGTTAGAGGGGTCTAATCCTCATTCATTAAGGAGAGGTTCTGGTGGAAACTCCAGTTTGCCAGTGCAAACTCTGTCATTCCAGACTTAATATTCTCACAGTCCAGAGAGTTAACAAATGAAATTATTATCACTTTGAGTCTCAGAACCATTCACCTACAATGAAGCCTGTTGACTTTGAATATTTCATTAGGATTTAAATGTGTGGAAGATTAAATCTATGAACCTTTTATAAATGAGAAGGGATTAGGTTATTGGATGGCTTCTTCAGTCAAGTCTTTTGTATAGATCGCTCTTCAGGGTAGGTATTAATGAACATGTTTATGAGCATAAGAGAAACCTGCAAGAAAGCTGAAAAACTTCACGAATCAGTCACTCTGAGCAACAGCGTGCATTGTCCCTGGTGGGAAAACGGGTGATGTAGCTATGTTCCTCCCAGCTCTCAAATTTTGATAGGCAGTACGGTGTATACATGCACAAACTGGCTCCCATTCTCCTGCCTTCACTGCATCTTGAGTTGATAACGTCAAATTACCCAAACTCTCCAGGTGACTGGGGTACTCAGGAATGGGTGGCTAGATGAGCAACACAGAGCAAGCAAACTGCAAGAGCCAAGCAGCATTTTGAAAAGCCACTGCAGGCATAATTAAACTATGCAATGCAGCACAGAGGTCCCTAAATTAAGTTTGGAAGGGTAATTTTGGAATTTGTAACAATATAGCCATGTCAAGGGATAGTCTGATAGGCCTTTCTCTGGCATGTCTCTGATCTTCTCTGGATCTGTGTCGCACAGAGCTTCTGCCACAGCAGTTCACTCGCTGCTACCACCCAACATATGTGTTAACAGAGATGCCTGAGGACGCAGCCCAAAACAGATCAGGAAAACAATGTCCCAGTTTCACAGAATTTAATAGAGTTCTTGTGCATGCTTTAACCCGGACAGCTTCTTTGATCTCATCTACAGATGTATTAGCACAACTGTGCCACAAAGGCAGGAATGACCATCTGGAAATTTCTGTAACCAGCTCTACCACCCAAGAAAGCATACCACTTGATTGCCTGGCCATTGAGGTATTCTACTTCAGTTAATTAGCTCTGCTGAAAGGCTCCGTTAATTAGCATCGGTGTAGGGTTGCTCTGACACAGTTACACTGTTTGCGAGACCTGAGCTGCTGTGGCATGCCCCATGAGGAGGCAAGAGGACAGCAGAAGGCTGTCCCCC
>VXBW01001320.1:161230-174348 GCA_013400375.1 Thinocorus orbignyianus | reverse complement strand
AGGTGTCCCTGCCCATGGCAGGGGGGTTGGAACTTGATGATATTTAAGGTCCCTTCCAACTTCTATGAAGATGTCTCCCCACGCTGCCTGGGGACCTCAGCCCCTGGCCTCCCTGGCAGACAGACCTCTCCACCTCCCACCTGGCTCAGCGATGGGATGGCGTGTGCTATAAACCATTTTCATTGCCAATACTTCCCATCGCTCTACTTTTGCCTCATCACCAACCCAGGCGACAAGAGGAGGAGACGCCGGGTCCCTTCTTTCCTCACACAGCCCACCGGCTGGCCGGGGCCTCATGCAGCTGAGGCAGGCCTCTACGGCCTCATGCCAACACCCACCGAACCAGCACCCTAGAACTCTGGCCCGGCCCGACCCGACCCGCTGCCCGGCGGTGCGGACGGGCCAGGCCTGGGGGGAAACCCTGCCCTTGCCCTGCCGCTGGGGCAGGCACCGGGGTAGCCCTGGCCGCCGGCGACCAGCTGCCCACGAGGCAGCCCGCGCCAGCGCGCACACGCGAAAAGCGCACCCCTCCGCACACCGCGGGGCGGCTCCGCGCCCCTTCCCCCCTCCCGGAAGCGGCGGAAAGTGCCGAAGAAATCCGAGCGGAGCCGAAGCGCCGGGTTGAGGAGAGAAGGGGCAGGTCCGGACTGGCGCCCCGCTAGGGGGCGACGGTGGGCGGCCGGGCGGGCGCGGACGCCCCGCACCGTCCCGCCCCTCCCCTCCCCGCCCAGCCCANAGCGTGCAGGAAGGTGAGCGGCGGTGCCGGGCGGGCGGGGACCGGGCGGAGTGCCTCCGTTTTCTGCTCCCCTCCGCGCCTGGTGCTCCCGGCGGGGTCCCGGCGCTGGGCAGGTGGGCGGCGGGGGGAGCAGGGGAAGGTGCCGTCCCGTTCCTCTCTCACTGCTTTCTGACTCTTCTCGCCGGGCTGGCTCGGCGTCCTTCCCCTTATCCCACCTTTTCTTCCCCAAAACCGCTGGCGCAGCACCTCGCCTAGGAGTTTTTTTGGAGCCCGTCCGGGCTGAGGCGGGTTGGGGGCGGGTGAGGAGGGGAGCGCCGCCGGCCCTGCCCGCCGGGGAGGGGGCTGCTCGGCACGGCTCTGCCCGGCGCTCAGAGCCCGGAGCCCGCAGGTGAGCATTTTGCGAGGCTGGGTCGGGAGCTGCCGGGTCTTCGCAGCAGGTACTCTCAGCGTTTTGGGGGGCAGAGATAAAGTGATCTCTGATCCGTGGCGTGCCTGTGTCTGTAATGCAGCTAACGCGTGTGTACAACACATCGACATGTGTCAAGTCACCTTACTGGTGAAACATGCTACCGTAGTGAAAGGCGGTATTTCTTCTTATGTGAAATTCCCATTCATCTTACGGCATGTCTCTTTGCTGAGGTTATCCGAAGTAATTAGTCAGCCTCTCCTATTGCACCTCGCTTTCCCCTCCTTTGAAGATACGAGGGGTTTTTTGGTTTTCCATGCTGGGACGGTGGCTTCCCTCGTGGCTGTACGGCTTGTCATACAAATTGTTCTGGCTCTAATGGAAATCAGAACAGATAAGTGTTTTGATAATATTAAATGCTCATACTGCTTCTTTGATAATCCAAAACTGTCTTTTTGGTAGAAATATATATACAACTGAGGTACTAATTTTGCACAGAAAATTTATTTATAAGAAGTGATTTTAGACGTGTAAAATACTCAGGTAGCTTTGAAAGAGAGTTATACTTTCACTTTTTTTTTTTTTTAATTTATCTGAAACTAATCTTTAGGAGAAACAAATTGTCCCTATTGTGTGGACGGTTTTGGTCATAAAACCGTTAACAAACAGGAATGTGGGGAAGAAAAATCTACTTAATTACTGTATCTGGAAAAACTTGCTAATGAAATACGAATACTAAGTTTTTATGATGTTGGCGTTCTCTGGCACTGCATTGTGGCAAAGAAGTGTCTTGATGGGTGGTGACAAATGTCTAATATGTTTTTCGTTTGTAGTTTGTAAGAAAAATGTAGTATTGCATGTATTTCTAAGTACAGTTAACAAAACAGATCAACACAAGCTGGTTCTACAAATGAGAAGTTTTTGTTTCATAAACAGTCAAATGTTGCTGGCACTTGATTCCTGGAAAAACGTTTGTCATCTCCCTCTGAGATTTACTAAGAGTTACTTATGTGTCCATCCTAAGTCTGGGACAGTTAGTTCATTATTCCAGAACAGAAATTTTAGGTATTATTATGGTGACAGGTTGTACTGTCCAGTACTTAACTTTTTACCCCTATGCCTCCAAAATACTTCTAGTATGAACTAAGACTGTAATAAAACAATAGTTAGGTGAACTCTGTAATTTAAATAGCTTGTCCAGAAAGGTTCATAATTGCTTCTTAACAATTTGTATTATTGGTGTAATATGCTTAATGCAGAAGATGATAATGAAAAAGCTAGTGTGGTAATAATGTCACCTTCTTGCATATGTTCGTGACATGTCACGTGATAAACTTGTTTTCATCCACTCCAATGGTCTAAAATAGCAACTAATTTCTAAAGATCTTGGGTGGTGGTTTTTAATAGTCGGTATTGTAGTACAGATGGTTGTCCATACAGATGTCTCAAGGGAGACCTTCTCACTCTTTGCAGCTACCTGAAAGGAGGCTCTAGTGAGGCGGGGAATCTGTCTTTTCTCCCAAGTACAAGTGATAAGAGGAAAGGAGACAGCATCAAGTTGCGCCAGGGGAGGTTTAGTTGAGATGTTAGGAAAAATTTCTTCTCTAACAGGGTTGTCAAGCATTGGAACAGGCTGCCTGGGGAAGTGGTTAAGTTACCATCTCTGGAGGTAGGCGTTTAGGGGCATGGTTTAGTGGTGGACTCAGAAGTGTTAGGTTTGCATTTGGACTTGATAATTTTAAAGGTCTTGTCCAATCTAAATGATTCTATAAATTTCTAATCTGTGATCTACTTTTTGTACTGATGGGTAAATAATAGCTTTACATAGACACAACACTAAAAGTGGTGTGCACAGACACCATTAATATTCTAAATTCTCAAAGATGGGCTAAATGCAGATACAGGGAGGAATTCTATTTTGTCACTGTTTTCATAAATAATATTTACTGTGCTGACATCAGCATTGTTCATTACAAATTGAGCAGTTAAAAGTAAGCTGAAACTTAATGATGATGTTACCAACCATATTACTTTAAATATGGTAAATGTGCATTGCTAATTTTGTAGCAATCTTGTGGAGTTGTCTGTTGTACTTTTTTGTTTGTTTGTGGACTTTTTTTGTGTTTTTTTTTGTTTTGTTTTGTTTTACCTGAAACAATTCCATAGTTGTATAATCATGGACATGAGAATTGTTTGCTGTCGGAGGTAACAGCATGTGATCATCTACTGAAAAAGTTACACTGAAGTGAGCATTAAAAAAAAGAAAAGGTGAGAGAACAGCATTTTTTAGTGGTTTTCCTTGAACTGCAACTCTGGGTATACTAGACAAAAAATTATTTATTTTGATTCCTCCTCGTATTAGTTGGTGGTGTTGGTTTCTCATGTGCTGCCTGTGTGTAGCAATGCAATGTATATTTTGTTTTGTTTTACGGTGTGAAGTGCACGAGATGAGTCAACAAGCGGGATTTGGTGCAGTGTTGATGAACGCTAGCTGCTTCCAGCTTGCAGGTGTCTGGCTTGTGGTAAGGATCTACAGCTCTGATGTTTCAGGACCTGATGGGAGTGTTGGATAGTTTGGGCTACAACATGGGATGGCTCTCACTTGAGCAGGAAGCTGCTCAAATTAATCAACAGCTGATTCTGAATTGGGTTTTTCTTCCTTTCCTGAACAGGAAAGGAAGCGTTTGGGCAACTTAGTCCGGGCTCTGCGGAAGTATCAGTCAGAAACAGTCTGCCTGCAGTTTTGTTTTAGAATTGGATGCTTTTAATGAGCTATAGTGTTTTCTTGTTACTGAAACCTAAAAATTGGAAGGTGTGTATGGTCTTGCATGACAAATGTGAATTAATGGGAGGTAAGTTATTCTTCTGTTGGGGTGTTTACTGAGGGGAAAGGGCAGGTGCAGAGGTAGTTGGAGTGGAGTAACAGACATGCTGTAAGTTCCATCCTGACTTACCCCAAAATAATTTATTCTCATCCCCCTATATCCTAAGATACCATTGCTTTCGTATCAGCATGTACTGAACCTTACTGAGTTCTTATTTCTATTATTAGTGTTGTAATATGAAACTTAGTCACGTGTCCTGTATAGGACTTTGTATTCCTTTTCTTTCTTGTTTTTGTATCCCTGCACAGAAAATACCTCATGACATGCTAGGAAATCAGATAATATAGAAAACATTCTCCAGTAGCTTGCTTTATAAAAGTTTTTCAGTTGATTTTTCCTCTTGTTGGTAAACTGCATCAAAATCTTGAAGATCCTTCTCCCGAAGGAAAATGCTGATGCTTCCTTATGTAGTTCAGTCACATGAACTGTGCCAAAATCACAGTGGTGCTGAAGTCTGGTCGTGCCTGTCAGAGAGATTTTATGTTCTAGATTTCTAAACATTACATGTAAGTAATGGCAACAAAGAGGTCCTGTCTGCTGGGCTGGGAGATTAAGAGAAATTTCAGAACCATGTAGGAGCTTGGTGCACTGCTGTACTGTCATTCATCAGGAGAGTCCCATGTGCTTTTGGCTTGCAAGCTGGAGAAGCCCAAGCAAAGTCTGGGCTCTGGGCATACATTTGGAATGCAGATTCTCCATCTGGTGCTCTTCAATAACATGTTGAGGTATTTATAAATCGGATTCTGGAAAAAAAGTTGGAGGTGATACAGCCAGAAATGTATCTGTCTTTTTACTGTTCTGAGAGTTCCTTTGGCTTTGGCTGGCACACTGCCACAGTTTGAGGGACTTCTTATGTGGCCTTGCTATTTTGTCTCAGCCTGTGTTTTTGTCCGCTAACAACACCTGTCCTTTTAACGAATGCAGTTCTTCTGTCCAAGAATCCTCACCATTGATTTAAGAGGAGAGTGTATCACTGCATTAAGGTCTCTGCAGGCTGTAGGCCTTAGTCTGAAGCCAGCAGGTTATCCTAATTGCTTCCGTTTGAAACAAAGACCATTAGGATTGTGCTAATCTGATTGGGCCCTGCTGAGGAAACTCTGTTTTTCAGAACCTGGAAGTGAGAGGAGCTCTTCAAGCTAAGTGATCATAATCCTTTCTCTAGCAGAGAGAATTTGGGCTTTTTGGCTTTGCCAAAAATGAAACAGATATTTTTCCTTGCATCATGAAGCAGAAATAGATCTAAAGTAGTGTGCTTGCATGCTTGCTAATGTTGACCACTTCAGTATGTTTCAAGAGGTAATGTAGTAACCCTTGTCCCAGCCACCTATTTTCTGTCATCTTTATCAACAAGCAGTTTTTATCTTCCAAATTCAACCTAGTGACCTACATGCTCTGCAGCTCATTAGATAGTTATTCTTAATCAGTACTGTGTAGTGTTAAGGTAGTAGCTTACCAGTCATATGGATCCCTTGTTTTTCTTTTTAGAACTTTCCCACTAGGATTTAGTGGTATTCTCATGGAAATTAATGAAAAATGGGAGCAAAACCCAGTCCTTCATTCAAACCTGTACATGTGTGTTATCATAGTGGGCAGTCAAGTTTTACAAAGGGTTAGAGAGGTTTTTCATCATTTGAGGAGAAAACAGTATCAATGTATTTTCAAGTTCTCTGCAAGAAGAAGAAAACTGGAGGTACAGAAAGTGATTCTAACTCTCTCCTACTCTTCTGTGGTAATGCAATACAAAATTAATTGTGTACTTCTCCTTAAACTTCACGTAACTGCTCAAATAGCCTAAAAGATTTCATTTCTGAAATTATCAAGGTGGACAGTACTGAAGTATGCTTCACTTTTATTTTTTACTTTCTGGAAGAGAAGAAGTGGTAAAATTGATGTGAAATTGTAAAATGCTTCAAGCTTTGTAGCCAGCAAACACACTTCTAGTGATTTGGTAGCAGCATTAATTGTGGTGATTCTGATGGATGCCAGCAGTACTAACCAAGGCTGGATGCCTCAGTGATATGGTTTAAATAGGAAGTAAAACATAATGTATGCATAAAATAAAGCTTACTTTTTTTTTTGTATATCAAGAAACAAAAAGCTGCATTTCTAAGTCATTTATTATTTACACTATTAAGCAGATTATTGTGGGGGTTTTTTTTGTTTGGGTTTTTTTTTTTTTTAACTTAAACCTTTAAAGTACAGCTTTGGAAAAAGGTCAGTTGTAAGCAACTGAAAACAAGTTAGGCATTTCAGTAGGAAGTCAAATGCTGTTGTGTTTGCACTTGAAAGTACCGAAGAAGCTATGATTTGACATCTTGTTCGTTGATTTTTCCTCTGTCTTCTCCCTTCACCCCCAGACAGATTTTAATCTGATGTGTGTAGTGTTATGGAAAGTAACCAGTTCATAACACCAAACTGTGATGAGTAACCATGGCTATTTCCCTTGCAAGTTGTGTTGATACAGTTACGCTCTGTGGAATGACACATTTTATGAATCAAAGCTGGGAGCCTGAGCTGTGACTTGTATATGCGTGGGTTTTTATACTGTAGTGTTGTTCTTGGGTTATTTTGCCTACAATTGTGTGAATGTGGATCTTGTTGTTCAACATGGGTGTCCCGGTTTGTCCCAGAGATTGACCCCAAGTATGCAGAGATCTCATTTCTGCTCTTTCACTGAGTTTTAGTGGTTTCTGTTAAAACTTAATATTTTTATCCCAAGTATTGGATGTATGAGCAATTGGATTCTATTTCTACATCTCTATGCTTTTTATAATTTTGAAAATTTTCTGAGTTGTTTCCATATTCTTACATAGATGGAAAAGAACTGCACTTCTTGAACTATAATGGTATGGATAGAGTCACAGGTTTTGGTTGTGGACAAACTTGGACATGTATCTGAAGCTAAGCTCATGCAAGAATTTTTTGATTGCTCTGTTTAATTCAGTGCTAGTGGTTTGTCTGGAATGGGGTAACTTCTTGAATGTGTTCTAAATAACATTAAAAATCTGTAGTCTACAGATAAAGCAGGTTGTACTTTGGTCAAGCTGAAGATCAGCTAGCATGTACTAAAGTACAGCTTGCCTTATCTTCATGTTGTTGTTTCAGAATGTGTTAGTCCATGGTTACTATAAGGAAAGAAAGGTGTCTTTGAGTAAGCTGGTGAGCACACGTTGTCCTCATTGGCTTTCAGTGATTGTTACAGGATGGGAGAGTTCCTAGTTTTGCACGTACTTCTAGCTCCGTATGTATGTCAGTAAAGATTTGTTGAAGCACCTTGGAAACTTGTTTAAAAAATTTCAACTGTATCCTAGCCTACAGCGTGGATTAACTCCGTAGTTATGGTGTAGTTCAAATTTCTGTCATGTGCCTGGCTTCTTAGTTTTGTGTCCGGCATGTCAATAGATTGTTCTAGTTATCAGAAGGCTTTAAGAGGATAAGTTCCTGAATTCTGACAGTTCACTCTTTCTCACAATGCTTTACAGTTGCCTAACTCAATTTTAAATCTTAATTTTCTTAATTCATTTATCAATTGATGTAGTTGTTGATTGTAACTGTCCTTCTTTTGGCTTGAATGATATGTAAAGCTTGGTTGCAATTCCAGCTTCTGTTCCGCCAATAGCCATAGTTGGAGGTAGCATTCTCAGATGCCTGGTAAAAAAAGTGTCAGATTTCACTTGATGGAAACTCATTGGTGAACTTAAGTTTGGGAAGAGTATAAACACTCTCAAAGTCATCTTGTACGTTATTCAGGATTAGTTTGGAAAGAGATCATGTCTTTTGGGAATCTTTTTACAGAAAGATCCTATTTTATTAAGGATCGTAAACTTTTTTTCACCTCCAAAACATGTTTCTGTAAATATAAATTGTGTCTGAAAAAGTCACTAAGAATTTAGTGGTGTGAGTTTGAATACCTATTTAAGAACTTAAACTGCCCATGTATGTAATAAAATAATTTTGAAAAATAGTAGAACAATTCAGTTAAGTCTAGTCATTGAGGTATGCAGCATTTGATGGCTGTTTGCTATGATTTTGAAAACTACTGGTGTAATTCCAGATTTATTTTTTTTTCCCCCCACTATATAATTGTGGGGAACAATTTTGGGGAGGGGATCAATACTTCCCATTTTACTCTGAAAGCAATAAGCAGTTGGACGTGTCAATGAGAAAATTCACATTTGTAAATATTGGGCAACTCTTCATCTGTGAAGATACTTGTGATGCTGTACTTTGTGTATATTAAATTAACAGTAGCTTTTAGTAAGACTGCATGGGTGCTTTTTTTTTTTTTTTTTTTTTTAATTAGAAACCAAAAAACCTTTTAGCAACTGATTCTTCCTGCTTTCAGATTTGTTTGACTTCAGCAACGCAGTTGTTCTTTGAAGTAGCTGCCAGAAAATTTTATAAGCTGAGGGAAAGTCTGTGGGACCTTGCCAGTCAGGGTGCACTACTGATGTGGCAAAAGACCAAAAATCCCTGACAGATTTCAGAACTCCCTAGCAATACTCTTGCAGTAAAGCAGCTGTCTTAATTGTAGCTTTCTATTCATTAAATTCAGGGGATTTTTGAGTTTACTCTCTAGCTTTGGTTATATATGTTTCCTATTCATATTGGAAATGCATGCCTGGAGAAAAATATATCTATCTGAAGGAAGCTGGTGGTTTGGCACCTGGAAACTGATAAGGCTCCAGGTTTAAGGCAGGCGCTTTTTTTGGTAACTAGAAAGTGATTCAGTCTTTAATAATGGGAAAGGTTGTAGAAGTTTTTGTTTTTCTTTCTTAGACTTTTCTGAGCAAATATGACTTTATTATTTTTCAGATAAATATTTAAATTTTTCATTCTTTCTGTGTTGATATGTGGTATCTTTGACCAAAGGTAGCAAATAGCTGATGGAGCATGTGAGTGTGCTGTTAGTATTCAATTAAGAAGCACACTAAATTGACTTAGAGCATTCTGCTTCTTGCCAGTACACTGTATATATCAGGTAGTATCTCCCTGGAAGGAATAGGGAGCATCATACTTTTGTTGTAGCTGAATGCGTATGTTTGCAACATCATGTTTCTTCACTGTGAAATAAACACCCATCTGCCAGCATAATGGTAACGGGCGACTTATATTAATACTATGTGTTTTTCTGGTACGCTATTACACAGTAATTTACCGTCTTGATGACATCCCACCATCAGCAACTGACCATTTACAAATACTCAGTTGCATTTGGTATAGGAACTTTGATATATTCTTGTAGTGGAACTACCTATGCATTTGGTAGCAAGGAAGAGATGTGTTGTGATGCTAACCTTTTGAGACAAGCTTCATGTTTGGCAAACGCTGAAGCACAAGTAGAGTGCTTTGAATACTTTTTTCCTTATTTCCTCAGAGGTTTAATTCTGTATTAATGTATTACATAATGTGAAGGTGAGTTGACATGCTTAATTTCTAACTCCTTGGGTAAAGATGGGAGACTATTTGGTTTTCCTTTTCTGTTCAAGTGTTTCACAGAGCAGTCTATGAAGAAGTTTGTGACCTTTTCCAAGCATTACTTGTCTTGTTACCCAGGTGTAGAGGAAAACAGCTGGAAGACATGCTCCAGGTTTTCACTGTGGCCTGGCTGCTGAAACATGTTCCTGCCTCTCTTGTTGGGGTTTTTTTGGCTTTGGTTGGTTTTTCCCTTCCTCTTGTTAATGCTGAAATTCTTGTGTTTTGATGCAATGGAAGTACTACGTTTAACTTTGTTCTGTAATGTAAAATTAGTTATTTCCCTGTATCAATATGAACAGAGGATCCCAGTTACAGAGTTGTTTAAAACCTGTGTTAAACTGGTAAACTCTATTTTTGACATCTTAATTTATATTGAGTTGAGTGTGTTGGCATCAGGTCCTGAGACAGTGGTACATTTGATTTTGCAGTAAGTGTCACTTACCTAACTACACTTGGTTTCTAAACAGATGTACCTGACTTGTGAGTAATCAAAGGTTTTGTGACAATTGTACAGTGTGATTCAGTGGAATATGGAGTTAGGTGTATTCAGAATAGACCTAGTAATAAGGGTAACTCATCACTAGAATAACTTGCTCTTATTTGTGTTGAGTTCTTGGTTCTGAAAACGTAGTATAAATAATGTTTCTTAAAAAAAAAAAATCCTCTTGAAGCAAAATGGCTGTAGAGGAGTTCCTTCATATAGGAAACCAAGCTTATTTTTAATGTGTTACCCATTTTCCTTAGATTGTGAAGGTGGACTCTGACCCTTTGTTAAAAGGAGTTTTGATGGATAACATACTTTTCCAATAGTATCTGCTGAGATTAATTAATGAATTGAATTCCGGTTTTAACAAGTGAGCCTCTAGAATCTGGTGTGCGGGGGCCTAAAGTTAGCTCTGTCAGCGGGTGCTCTCAAGAGCCGGAGATTTTGTTACTATTATCAGTTACAAATGCTGTTACTTGTTAACCAGTGCCCTCTATGTTTGACTGGTTTGCGGTAGTCTCTTTTTTAGTGCTGGGATCATCCGTGTTTGGTTTTTTTCTAATTACCCAGGAAGTAAATCTTTCTCAGTATAAGAGGACTGGTTTAAAATTTCCCCTTTGGGTGTCAAAGCAAGCAGTCAAAGACAAATACGAGCTATGTTAAGGTGGTATGAAGAAAATAAATCTACATGTTGTTTGGTCTGCCTAATGTGTAGCTTTTTTTATATATATATATATATAGTCTCATTTACCAAAGGCAAAAGTAGCCTTTTTCCTATTTGTTTTTTTTTACCCCTTTTCTCCTTCTGCCCTACCGTTCTGCGAACATTTGTAAACAGGAAACATCAACTGAAAAACTTGGTTTCATCCCCTCCTACTTAATTAAGTAAAATTAATTTTGAGCCTGAGATAACAAGCTTATCCTTGTAAATTTATCTGCAAAAATAGATTGTAGACCAGATGTTACAAAAACTATGAACAAAATGTTCCTGTGGCGTCACCTTGGTTGTGTAGATGGTCACAGCCCTGGGTCAGTCCTGTGCACGCTGATGGTCCTCAGCTGCAGGTGCAGCTACCCAGAATTGTGTAATGGCCTTCCTTGGTTAGAGATGGCTTTTATTGCTCATTGAACATTTGCTTTTCTTTCTGACAGGGAGGAGAAAAACTGGCTTTACAACCATTTGTTATACGTTATAAGGCAAAGTTGAACCCTTAACGTGGGTAATAAAAACCCCCTGTTTTACTGGATTGATTACAAGGCAGCTTCAAGGCGATCAGTGAATGTGCCTCTTGCCAGCAGATAAGGTCAGACGGTGTGACAAGCCAGGCTTTATCTGACTCCTTCCTTTCCATCCATTGAGATCCCTTTTGACAGTTGATAGGTGATGAATAAACAAGGTGAAAGTTTCTGTTTCTCCAGTATTTATAATTCGGATGTCCTGTCAGGTGACCTAAACCAATGTTGAATCAAATTGAAGTTTAACTCCTGGATCTGTTTTGTTGTCTAAAGAGTGTACGGGTTGTTTGTCCCTGGTCCAGGAATGTCTGTTAGTTACTTTCAACACTTTTTATAAAAAATAATTAAAAAAAAGGATGATTGAGAGATCTTAAAGGCATTAAGCTGTGAATTATATAACAAGGCTAGTGCCTGCCCTTAGGATAGGGCTTCAGTGTGAGGCTCAGCAGGTGTATATGATGTTTTGCTCACAGGGTAACGAGTGCACGGGTACTTGACTTGGGTTCAACCATTACCTGTGTTGCCTTATTCTAAATCCTCTAACTAATGGTTAGGCGAGACAAGAGGGGACTGGTGGTAGGGAAGCGTATGTGAGACTCAAAGACTTAGGGTCTGGGAGCAGAAAAGAGGAAGATCTCAGACTTGCAGAGGTGAGTAACCGTATGTACGTGATCAGAGGCATCCTGGCATGCCTGTGTGACTCAGCAGGACAGTGAACAGTGCCAGAGGTAGCCACCAAAACTGATTCCGGATTTATTACCTAATCATTGAAGAGTAGATACATAACTTGAGTGGTTATGTATATCATAAACTGTAGTTAGTAAAATATTTTGCAGCAGTAACGTCTAATTCCTATCACTTCCTACTACATTGCTGGTGTTTAAACATGGCAGTTGTTCAATGTTGGGTAATTTCTTCAATACAGGTATTTCAGTTTTTATACTTAGATTATATTATCAGACAAAACATTGGGTTAGTGTGTTGAAATGTAAGGATGCAATTGTTAGTGTACTAAGATACCTGTTTATTCTTTCTTTACTTTGGAGGGAGCTTGTGTTGCTGGAGTTTGTGTTGTGAGTTTGTGCTTGTTGTTTTGTTTGTGGTGTGTGTATGTTTGTTTGTTTTAAATTAGATGCCTGGATATAAGGGAAAAAGTCTTTACCTTGAACTATTAAACCCTGCAATAGGTTGCCTAGAGAAGTGATGGTGTCTTCCTTGCTGGAAATATTCAAGGATTGACCTGATGGAACCTTGGAAAATCTATTTTAAAGCCCAGCTTTCAAAAACTGTTAGACCAGATGATCTCCAGAGATCCCTTCCAACCTAGATTTTTCTATGATTCTGTGATCTAGGTCACATATAACCTTTTTTTTTTTCCTCAAATATTGGTGATAGCTTGATGAAAAGAACATTAATCTTTTTAAACTAACAGAATAATTTTTTTCTGCTGAGAATAAATGTGGGAAGTAAGTTAGTCCACTAGTGTAAAACATTACCATCACACGATATCCTTGGAAAGGGAATTGACATTGTTGCTCTTTATTAGAGAAATAGCTATAATATTTATCCTCAGTCATTTTTATTTATATGAGAACAGTCTAAAATGAGGAAAAAGTTCTCAGGTTGTCGCCAAAAGGATTTTGCTTGATGCACGCCATTCTACTAGAGTGATGTTTAAAAGCCTAGTTTCATATATATACAGAAAGCATTTCACTAGTAGTACCAAATATTTTTCTTTTTACCTGTATAGTTGGTTATATATAAATGATGAATGCCTGAATGAAGAAGATATACTTGTTGAAGAACAAATTGAACAAGGTAAAAGAAACTTAAAAATAGTGAAGATGTGTTTCAAGACACTCTGAGGTAGACAAATCCTGGTTTTGTGGTTGG
>VXBW01001320.1:52122-161195 GCA_013400375.1 Thinocorus orbignyianus | reverse complement strand
TTTTTTTTGTTGTTGTGGTGGTGGTGGTATTTTGGTTGGTTGTTTTTTTTTGTTTGTTTGTTTGTTTTTTTCCCAAATGGCTGACTGTAGTGGTTGGGCTTCCTGCAGCAAGTCTTTTTGGTTTTGTCCCAGCAGTTCACTATAGAAATCACAAAAGTTGATGTGCTCTTGATATTCCCTGTAACAGCATAAAACCTAACCTTTCAAATTGTGCCGAGGAAATTCTGCTGCACTGGCTTGGGAAGTAATCCTAAGATGATGTGTGTGTGTATATAATACATGAAATGTGTACAACAGCAGAAAACTTAAAAACTTAGACCTGACTTTTAAGAATTGAACTTCTATGTGTTTTACAGAAATAATAGTCCTGTAAGGTCCTTCATGGGAAAACATACCTAAATATTCAAAACCTCGTATGTTAACCTGTGACTGCCTTGCATGAAAAAAAAGTGTAGGGACTACTTGGCTTAATTATGATTTGGGTTGGGTTTATTTAGTGACTTATAGATACTGCCTCAAATGTTGAACTTTGCAATTAGAGCCATGTATATATATGTATAGTTATACTTTATAAATCTGTTTTTTAATGACTCGTTCTCCCTTATCTCTGAATCTGACTTATTCTCAGGTGCTCTTTCTTGGTTTTGGGTTTTTTTTCCTCTTGTTAAGGGGAAACCACAGCAGTTGTCTTAGCTAGTAAAAGTGCTTCAGCAGGGGAAAAAAAAAAAACACTAACAAGGTCAGCGTTTAACTTAAGTAAAAACTTTCTATATTTTTACCTCCAGTGTTGTTGCAGTTGACTTTTATTTCTGCTGTTGTTTGATATCTTTCTTTTTATTTGCATAACCATACCATTCCTTTTCCAGACCTGTGCCAGCGTCTTACCACCCTCATAGTAAAGAATTTCTCCCTCATAGCTACTCTAAATCTATTCTTTTTCAATTTAAAATTGTTACCTCTAATCCTCTCACTACACTTACTGATAAAGAATCATTCCCCATCTCTCCTGTAGGCCCTCTCTAAGTACTGGAAGGCTGCTATAAAGTCTCCCTCGAGCCTTCTCCAGGCTGAACAATCACAATTCTCTCAGCCTGTCCTCATAGGAGAGATGCTCCAGCCCTCTGTTTTCATGGCACTCTGCTGGACTTGTTCCAACAGGTCCATGGCCTTATTGTGGTGGGGTCTCCAGAGCTGGACACAGTACTCCAGGTGGGATCTCCCCAAAGTGGAGCAGAGAGACAGAATCACCTTCCATGCCCTGCTGGCCACACTTCTTCTGATGCAACCCAGGATACAGTTGGCCTTCTGAGTGCACATGTTGACTTTGAAGTGAGGAGAAAAGTGTTTCCATTGTGCTTGCCTGTGAGAAGAGGTGTTCAGTGTAGATGTTTGCTACTCTTTTCTGTCTCATTAGCATAGTTGTAGCTATCACAGACCATGTTCAAACGGACAGTGTCGCATCAGACACTGGCATGCTGTCACCCTTTCTGTATTGATAGCTAGATTTATAATTCACTACTCTTTGCACAATTCCAAATATATTAATTTAGGTGACAGCTTCCCTTGGCAGGGCTGTTAAAAAAGGGAGGAAAAGGTTCTCAAATGGACTAGCCCTAAAATAAAGGAGTTGGCAGGTTTAAATACCCGCTCCTGGCAATGAGTCCATTTTCTCCCCGCAGGCAGCCCAGAGGATTCCCTTGGGGTTTGTTCTCAGCACCGAGCCCATGAACCTATTGTATCAGCACACTTTGCAGGTGCTGTGGAAACACTATCCACCTCTTGGCGTTGTTTGTGAACCTGCTTCTCATGCCCTGGCGGGGAATTACGGCTGTGTGGTTAATGAGTTGCTTGAACCTCCGTGTTTGGTTTTAGCAGCAGCAGCATGGCGTGGGGTGACAGTATCAGGCTGCTGCTGCATTGTGGGCAGGGCTGTGCTGGGGTTTCAGGGCACTGGAGCTGCTCACCTTGGGAGGGTAGTGGGGGCCAGCACTTGCTTCCAAACTCAGATTTAGAGTCTAGTTTGTGGTCCAGTTTTGGAGATTTGCATGGGTGGAAACCAGAGGAAAGTGGCAATCTGAAACTTGCATTTTGAATTTTTGAAAAAGGTGTGTTTTCACCAGAAAAAGAGGCAGGTTTTACTGTTTTGGTGTTTTGGGCGTTTGTTTTTTTGTTGTTGTTGTTTTGGTTTTCTCTTAAGTAATGCTTTGAATGAGGTCTTAGTTGGCTGTAATAAATCAAAACTAATTTTTATCTCTTCTTCCTTTGATTTCCTTAATTTTGGCTTTCATTATTATTCAAAACCATACATGACTCCCTTGCTCGTTAACATTTCTCATCCCCTCTTTACTGCTCTATTTGATACTGAATTTCTTAGACTTGGTACCAGTAGAGCTGATGGAAGAGGGAACTGGAATAAACCTACTCAGTGGTAGTTAGACTCATAAATTTAGAAAAAGGCCTCATTAAGGATTTAACTTTAACTGTTTTTTAATCTCCTGCTCTCTTTGTCTTCCAAATGTTCATTTAATAATCAAAACTGTTGTATTAGCATTGTTTCTTCTTATGGAGCAGATTACAGTATGATTCCTCTGACTCAACTTAATCAGGTTAGGAATGAACATCGTCCACTTTTATCTGCACATTTCTTTCTTACAAGCTTAGTACATTATAGTGTACTATTTTAATTTTGTAACTCTTTGATGATATTGACATTTGTTTCTGTAATAGTTTAATATTGGTCATAAAGATCTTGGAGGTAGGAAGAAAATAGTTTGACATACTGTGATATGCTGAAATATGATTGGAAGCTTGGGGTGGAAAAATTCGTTAGTGTGGTCTGTGATATTAGTTCTAAAATTGCTGCTGTTGTTGTCTTTGCTCTTCTAAGGTTTTCATTTCCTTATCTTTCTGGGTGTGGAGTTGAGGAGTTGTTCTGGAAGTGTTAAAAGTAAATGCTGACAAAATATTTTATGTTTCAACAGGTCAAACATTTATCTGTTATAGAAAACAAGAAGATCTGCATTTAAGTGTAGTAGTGCCTGTCTGGCACAGAAAGTAATGTGTATATGTAGTCACTGTTAGTCAGCTCTCAGTAAACTACATATTTGAGTAATGTTGGAGAAAAAGATGACAAATTCAGCAGGAAGAGAATGCCAAATAGTTGAATGAGACACATCTAACTCCTTACCCAACTGTGCAGATAACACTATTTGCTTTTTAGCTCCAGTCAAAACTCAGTGCTGTCAAGGAAACATTTCAGGCCCAGCATGAAATCACACTATCAAATATTTATGAAGGGAAACCCACAAATGATGCTGAAACTTCAAAGAGTGTTTAAAAGCCATCCAAACAAAAACCTCACCCGAAAATACCACCCAAACCCGCATTTTTATTTCAAAGTAATTGATGGTCAAAACTTTTTTTTTTTTTTAATGGTGCTAATAGGAATTTTTACAGATGAGAACATCACCCGTCCTAAATCCATTTTTTTTTTTCTTTTGCCTGGTTCTGGTCTAGTTACTTAGGAACAAACTTTACTCATTGTTTTAAAGATACTGTATAACTCCCCTCCGCTATCTTATCTAGTTTCATCCTCCATTCTCTGCATTGCTGTCATACTCTTATTACTGTTTGCTTTCTTCCAACCTATCTTGTTATGCTTTTATTCATCCAGTACTTATTTTAATGTCTGGTCTTCTGCTTAAAATACCATGTTCTCTTTGGAGCTTGCTCTAATTATTGATTCAATTAGCCTTATTGGTTCTGATTTTTTTTTTTTTTTCATTTTAACATTATCTGATATAATGCTTTTGATATTTATGGAAAGGGGAGCCTTTTCTTTATGACTACAGTAAGAATGAAACCAGGAGGTGTTCCCTTTGTGACTTTTCCTCAAGGATTTGAACTGCTTCCCAGCCAAAGCTCTGCTATGAAGTTCTCTTATAGTTCCCTTTCAAGGATGCTGTTGTGCTTCTCTGGCTCCTTTGCACTTGCTGGCTTGGGGCTGGCAGCCAGCTTGTCACCGCATTCAGTCTGCGACAAAACCCTTCTGCCACTTAATTCTGTCTAGTCTTGCAGATTGTCTTTACTTTAAAAGGATTCCTGTTCTTGTCCTAATGCTTCATGAGGGAGTCTGTACTCTACTGCATGAGTTTACCCTGGTTGAATGATAGATACCTTGCTTATTAGTTGGGGTGAAGTTTTGGCTAGATTGGGCAGTTAATTCCCATGACATGCAGAAGTTGAATCCCCACCCTATTTATGCAAGGGACATACTTGCTTAGGTGAAATTCTAGGTTTTATTAATAGTAGGAAAGTGTATATGGCATAGGCCAGAACTTGTACTTTGATTCCAAAGATCAGGTGGGGCTGAGTGCATTCAGCATGTGTAAATATTGATGTCCCATTCAGAACGCTCTTGTGGGCAAGCAGACCACTTACCTGGTTATGACAAGGTACATTTTACACTAGGAAAGTAATTAAGATAAAATAAACTGAGCTGAATATTTTTAATAGAGGTATAATTTAGAGTAGGCAATCAGAAATAAGAGTCATTACCTTTGTTCCTGTCACAGCATAAGCTTAAATATTAGAAATCTATATAAAGGTTTAGCTAATAGTTTTTAAAATCAAGTTGTTAGTCTACTTTATTCAGCTACTGAGGTAAAATAAACTTGACAACATTGTTTGAAGAATTGATTTTAAATTAATTTCTCTTTTAAAGCTCTCATGACAGTCAGTTCTTTCCAGGGAAGTGTGCTGTTTTGTCATTGATTTGACATATTATTTGCTTTTGGGTAATTGACTAATCTTTGGCAAAACCAGAAACACAGTACTGTGTTTTCTAGTAGTCCTTGTTTTGATACCTTTCGTTTAAAATACATTGCTGGTGTGTTGCAGGTTTGTGAATGAATTTTAGTATTTCTGGACTTCCATCCTATTTCTCAGTCCAGCTGTACTGTGGTCACAGCTCTAACCTGATAAGGTCCTGCTGTGAACTCCCTCTTTGCCTCTCCCAGCCTTTCCACCTTAAGTTTTGAGGAATTTGCCTAATGGGAGGCATTACTCATTATCACTGCCATGCAAAAGCACCCAACGGTTGGGAAACTGGGAGAGAGAGAGAGACTGGATCTTTGTACTGTAAGCAGAGCTCTCCCTTTTTTGCTCCTGTTTCAGTGTAAACCAGCAACGCTGGCCCAGTGCCTGCATTCCTCTGTAATCGGTTGCCACAGCACGCTAAGATTTTTTTGAGGGAAGTAGATAAATATTATACCTGCCAGCCAGGAATACAGAAGCTGAAATAGGAAGGATTGAGGAACGTCAGATCTACTTGGCAAAATTTGGTGTCTGTGTGTGTTTAAAAATGCCTGGCATTGTCTTGTGTATTAAGGGATTTGAAACTTTAAAACCACACTAGCTGCCAAGTTTTAAAACTCTGGAAAAAATAGCAGCAGTTGGTACAGAGTGGATAATAGAGATGCATTCTCAAACAGAGAGGTTTAATTCTATAAATTACGTGAGCCTGGCTGTGGATGGGAGCTTTAACAAGCTTGTAAATGCAAGGCTCAAGAGACTTGCATTACTTTAGACAGCAACAGGAAGCTTTGTTATAAATCCTCGTTTATTGGATAGCTTTATTAAAAATGAACAAAAAAACACCTGAGTGGACTTACATTGTTTGTGAAGGTACTATATGTCAGTAGGGGAGTTGAAAAAAAAGAAACCCAAACCCAACAAGACTCCAAAGGACCTAAAATTAAAAAAAAAAAAAAAACAAAAAAAAAAAAAAAAAACAAAAAAAAAACCAAACACAAAAAACGAAACAATGAAACCAAATGCAGAGGAGTACTTCACTCATCAGCAAGCAGCTTTTGACCAAGTCCTTTACCACCTTTCCAAAATTGGTGCCCTGTTCCATTTTACTGCCCCAGACTCCAGTCGTGGCTTGCATAGCTCTGGTTCACTATGGATGCAGACTGTCTTCCCTCAGCCTTCTGATGAGTATACTCTTCACTGGCCTCAGGTTTTCAGCTTCCCAGTACGTTCACCTTGATTTGGGGTTGGACATCAGCTTTCAGAACAGCACCTGTGCCTGTTCATGTGATTTAGAATCATAGAATAGTTTGAGTTGGAGGAGACTGTTAACAGTCATGTAGTCCAACCTCTTTGCAATGAGCAGAGACATCTTCTACTAGAGCAGGTTGCTCAAAGCCCCATCTGTAGCTGCAGGAGTAAGCAGATTTAAACTCTTTGCCAGCACTGTGAAGTACAACCTCACACAGCTAGTAAAATAAGTGTATCACTTTGGTAGCTTCACAGCAGAAGTCTTAGCAGGTATTTACCTAAAAGTTGGCCCTATATTCTCACCCACTCCGTGATGGCAAAAGGGCTCTCCACCTGTCCTGGTCCAAGGGGATGTTCTGTGCTGTCAGGGACCCTGCTGTCCAGCCAGCCAGCAGCCTGTGGCTAAGCCTGGCGTTGAAGCTACATTGTATACTGACCGAGTAGCTGCTTTTTGACTATTTGGGGGCTTCAGTGAATTAATTTGTTGAAAGGAAGGAATTGACCAAGAGATACCTGCTGCTGCATTTGTGGTGGAGAGAAGACGCAGGAGCATCTATTTTAGATAATGCTTTTTGGAGTGATTTCCTTTTGCTATGGTATGCTGTGGTCGGTAGGTGCGTGTTAATCTTGTAGGGTGATGAAAAAATTGCCTAACAGGGATGTAAAGATGTAAATGTTTAGATTTTGCTGGCCTGAAACATACACTGTCTAAATGTTGATGGAAAAACAGAAAGCACAAATTGTTTGCAAGCTGGGACGTGTCCTGTCGTATGTTTATTCTGTCTTTTTTTTCACTGTGTGCTTTCTTCCTTTTAAAATAAGGACACCCTAGCATGTATAGGCATTGGAAAAAATTGTTTGCCATTTTCAGTGGCAGTTAGTCTGTTTTGTTTTGTTGCATGTTTCTTCCTTCAGGAGTAGGACTTGTGCAAAAGCAGTATGCAGTTAGTGCCACTGCAGGTCCTGGCAAATAGTTTGATCCTGTTATGTGGATCACATCAATTTGTTACCTTCTTAGATGTTTTGAAGTCTCTGCAACAATCCAAAAAGAAAAAAAAAAGAAAAGTGTGCCTTGGTAAGCTTAAAATATAAATTAGTTAGCTGGTTGTAAAAGAGGAGGAAGATGAGATGAAGATATAGAGGAAGGAATAGCAGAACATGTCTTCTAGAACAGCTGTTTACAAAGTTCAGGTATTTGTACACTGTTTTTTTTTCCAGTCTGTTTGCTTTTTCTTCTGGAAGACTTAGAAAATGTCATGTTTGTAAACTTTCTAGAGAAGTTTTTCCTCAGTCCTTTCACATGGCAAATAGACATCATACATGAACACCTTCAGTTTTGCTAATCTGAATATGTAACATTTATGATCAGTTAAGTATCAGGAGGTGATTTAATTTCACCCTGTTGTTAAGGTTCTGACTCTGTCCTTATAGCTCAGTTAAGTTGTCAGTTTTAAGTTCCCTCCATAACATAACAACTTTTAATTTTCTGATTGCTGTTCTGTCCTTCCCTTTTTTCTTTTTTTTTTTTTTTTAAAGGAGGAATTGCTGTATTTAGGTTATTTTACCGTCTTATATTTTTCAATGGTACTCTGTGGTCAACTTGCACAATTATCAGTGCTTTGTTTCAGATTGCTTTAGAGACCTTTTGGGGCTGTAAGCTTCATCACAGAGGAAGTCTTCTGTCATGCTTGAGGAAATGTATTTTAAAAGCTTGTGGCAGAACATGGATTATAAAAGATACAAAGCATGAATGCATAGGAAGCAGTTCCAGGTAGTTTGAAACTTCAACGTCTGAAAGAAAAGTCTGGGTGCAGAGTAATTTTAAAGAGTGGTTATGTTCATTAACACAACTTACAAGATAGACTTCCTTCTGTTATCTGGTTGTTTCTCTAAGAGGAATGTATTCTTGCGAAAAAAGATACACTGGGTTTTTTTTACTTTCAGTGATGGAACTTTTTTCTTCCTGAGTTTGAATGGCACACAGTCCTATGTTGTGTTGAGAAGCAGATTGAGTAATGACTGTCAATGGAAAACACTGGCTAACAGTGTAGAACTTTGTTTCGGGTTTCTCTAGTATGAAATCAAGAGTTCTGATCAAAATCTAGCATATAATTAAAAAATACTTAATAACCTGTTGGAATTTGTCAATGTTACCAAGTACCGTTTGCAGCAGAAAACTTTTCTCATTGGTCTGGGTGGCAGTTGCTTGCTTGCTTGTGAAAGCTGTAAAAACTGTTTTAGCTAGTGTGTGGACAATATTAGAAATCTTCAACAATAATGATGGGCAAATATGCAGGTTTGGTTTTGATATTTGAGAGATCTTCCAACATTGCATGTGTGTAAGATTGTGAAGATAGCGCTACTAATTGCTTTATTTTGTATTTGAATACTTCAATTGAACCTCAGGCAGCTGCAGATCCCAACAGTTCCAAACTTTTCACAATTTTATTGATTAAATGTGTAGGTTAAGTAGACTTTTATTGGCAGCACAGTATTATTCTAATGTGGGAACCTCACTGGTGCAGGCTTTGCATACTGCTGTGTGGGATGTTCTGAATTTGCTTCTCTTGCTCTTTATTTTCTATTTGCTTTTCATCCTGTTTTCAAGCAACAGGTAGATTTAACAGTCTTGATCCACTACTGTGCTCGACCAAGAAAGAAATATTAAGCATCTGATTTCAGACTTTTTCTCAGGTCTTATAACAATGTATCGCTGACATTCATATGGAATTTTCATTTTCCTTGAAAATGGTGTTAGCTTTCCATGGCTTTAAGACTTGATTCAGGTGTTATTCAGGAGGTATTACTGCCTGCAAGCCCTGATTTTTTTTTTTTTTTTTATTTTTTTAATATTTTTTTTTTTATAGGCCATCATGCCGCATTACCAAATTAAGTGTTGTTTCAGTGTAGATCAGTAGTCTTTTAACTCCTAGACAGTAACTTTGAGTGGTTCTCCTCTACCAGAAAACAGCATGTCTCACGTTAGGGACTATGAGATATGGACTTGATGCTTTTCTGACATGGTCAGCAAAGTTTTGTCGCTGTGACTTCTCAAAAGTGAATTTTCTATGTATTTATTTTACACTAGAGGAGGTAGAGATTATTATTGACACACAAGCCTTAATAAATAGTGTGATGTTCATGTCTGTGGTTCCTGTTTCACTTCAAGGGTGTTTTTTTTTCCTGCTTTTTAAAATTAGTAGAATTAGCATAGGTATTTTCTAGTCTGCTTGACTAGTATCATACTATGGATATAGTAAAACAGTAGAAATTCCCGTTTAAAAGTATGTTTTGTATATATCAGCTTTAGTCCTTAGAGAGCGCTTTCGTTTGGTTGTTTTTCTACATCCCTTCTTGAATTGTAATGTGGATGATTAAAATTCTGCTTAATTATCACAACTTTACTTGACAGAAAAATTGACATGATGGTTCTCATATGTCATACAATAGTTTTGTGAAATACAGTTTATTGCCTGCTAATGCAATATGAGATTTTTTTCGTATTTGAATTTTAAGGTAAATAACTTGATACCTGAGGTTTCAAAATATTTTAGTAACTTGTCTTTGTAAAATTCAGTAGTGAATACTTACTTATTTGGTATTGAAGATCTGAAGGCATAAATTACCTATTACACATAAACTAGTGGCTTTATTTGGTTACCCAAATACTGTAGGTTTGGACATAGCTTCATATCTGATTATTTGATTTTACAGCATGTCAGTTAGTCTTAAAATAGCTTTTATATACTTCAATCTGTCCTGAACTATTTATGGGAAATGTTGGTAGTTGGAGGCACTGCAATTCTCTGCTTCCACTTTGACTCAGCTTTTCATTTTCTTCTCCCTCTTCAGTGGTGTTAACATTAGACATTGTTAAGATGAGGAAGGTGAATTTTGACTTTCAATCTGCAGTTTCTAATCTGAGTTCAGGCAATGTTGATTGGAGGCCCAGAAAGGCACTATTGGGGGAAAAAATAGCAACAACTCTTGCTTTTTTTGGCAAGATGATTTTTCTTTTGTGCTGTAGTTCTTTTTAAAGGTGAGACAGGTGATAGAGGAAGCCATGGAGTTCCTGAATTCTTCACTTGGCATGGTGCAGGAAATGGAGCAATGAGCTGCTATTGCCCTGCACACACTGGCTTAAGTTTTTATTTTGTAAAGATACTTAAATAAACATCATAAATATCTCTTACATGAACAGTAAGAACTACTGAAAACGTCAAAGCATTGTAAGTATGTCTTCCTTTCATCTGTATTTTATAGTACTTGAACAGTGCAGGGAGCAGGTCTCTGCTATTACTTCAGTTACTTTTCCCTCCCATTTGTTTTTCTTCTCTGACTCATTCTGTATGCAGTAGATGGTATCTCTGTTATAGTGTTAATCCAGTATCTAGGCCTAATAGTAATGCTTCACACAGTGTTAGATGACACATTGGATCCTACCGTAATTAGCTGCATAAAGTAGGTAAAGTAGCATCAGTGAAGTTGGAATGACTAGATTCACACCCTTGAAGTCTGAAGGGTCATTCATAAAATCTGGTTTGATCCTTTGCAAGTGTGACTGAAGCAGTTTCCTCAGAAGTTGGATTAAAGGATGTTAAGAACTCGATTACTGAAATTGATGATCAGTATTGTTTTTCTAACAGTAAGCTCTTGTAGAATTTAATTACCTTCAGGTTATCTCATTTCAAGATTCAGTTTTCAGATAACCAGTCTTTCTGTTGAACATGCTGCTGAGAGCCTGGGTTAATTATTTTTATTTTCCACATGTGAAGACTGTGACTATGTAAGGAATATAATTATTTTGGCCAAATATTCTGTATTAACCTATAATAGCAGCCTGTCCTGTTTTATTGCTAGCCAGTCTGTGTCCTGTGGTATGCTTCAAGCTGTGCACATTTTAAGACTTTGCAGGCAAAAATCTGTAGGATGCAGGNGTATATGTAATATATATATATATACAGAATAAATATTTGACACAAAGAGTTCTTCTTTAAGGATAATTCATTTACTTAGTGTTGTTACTATGTCACTGTAAGTGCAGCCTGCTTTTTATAACCTAACCAATATTAACATATAACTTATGGTTTGAAGAGAGTAAAGCCTTTTCTGTTACATTTATGCAGGGTTTTGAGAGCACTGAGTCTGTCACTGAGTCTCTCCTTGCCATCCATTGAGAGACTGGATGGTCCCAACAGAAGCACTGTGCCCAGTCCAGCTGCAGAATTAAGAGTGGGTGGCTGACTGTGCTGTGCAGCTTATCTGCAGCAGGTATTTGCAGCTTCTGACAGTGCTTGCATTACCTTCAGCATGTTGTTGGCTTAGTGGGATCCTAGGGACATGTCAGTCAAGATACAGTGTAATGCTAAGAACTAAAACTCAGGCTTACTTCCTCTCCCGCCCACCTTCTCCAGTCCATCTTTGACACTCGTGTGTATTCTTGCTGAATCCAGAGTTCGAAATAGCTGGATTTCTCTTGAAAAGACTTCACAATATGAATTTACTAGAGATATATTATAATGGAAGGCTAAATGAAGTGCAGGGAAGACTTGTAAAGCACTTAATAACTCAATCTTATGTGGTAATTAAGCTCTTGTAGTGGTGTGGGGGATTTTTAATTTATTCAACTGCATATATTGGATTTTCTTCTTAGAAACGATTACTTAGCAGCTAGTAGGTACTTGATTTCTAGACATAGAACAATCCAGTTTTTCTGCTTAGTTAGTGGCTTTTCAAAGTAAAATAAAACGTTAGTTCCAATTTTGTGGAGGTTAGCAAAGGAAAAAGTATTCAAAATTACTTGTGGTTGTTTCTTTGTTTTTAAATTGAGGCTTTTTTCCTTGTGACTACGTTCATTGAAACTAAAATGCTTTCAAGCACATTCTAAGTAAGGAAATATAGATATATATGCAGCATAAAGAGCTATCAGAATAAGACAAGGTATCACTATATTTTACTATGGAAGAATTTCTTTACTCTTCTGTACTAGTTCTGGTAAATAATGGGCTGGCAGTACATACAAGAATGTATGTTAATATAGGTATTTTCATACCTATTTAAGGTGTAACTTTAAAAAGCCTATGCTTATAATCTATTTATTTATTTATTTTTACTTGGACTCATTTTCTCTGAGGAATCTTTGCCTGTAAGATCTGTTTTTCTGGGAAACTTCAGAGGATAACTAAAATGACTGAAATCTCGTTCACGCGATTTTTTGTAACATATTTTCTCAGAATGCTTTGCTAGGCCTATTCATTATGACAAATAAATAATTTTGCTGGAATATATCACAGATGTTAGTCCCTGGAAGCAACTGTCAGAAAACTGGGTCTTCAATTTTTTTAATTTTGTGTTTAATTTTTGTGATGAAAAGCTCTTGTTACAATGATGTTGCTGTCTGTCTTAAGAGTGATGGTTGGAAAATTTGCAGCTGCTGCTTTGGAGTCTGTATGTGTTTGTATGTCTTCACACACTGAAATTTTAAACATGGATATTAGCCTTTATTCTGGCTTTAAGAAAATGCTGCAAGAAGTCTCTTCATCTTTGTATCTCAATTTGGAGGTATTTTTACGCCATAAGCTATGATATTTAATTATCTAAGATTTTCTTGTTTGTTCTATATTTATAATTCAACTGTTTGGTTTTTGTTTTGTTTTGTGGTTTTTTCAAGTGTTGAGAAGTTTCATTGTGTTGTGATACTTCTGACTTCCAAATTTATGTTCTATATAATTTATGATCAGTGTCAGGAAAAGTTTGTGGGAAATAACTGTAGATGAGGAGGAAGTGATTACCTGCATGCGTTGCTGGAAATGAAGTTTATCTTTTACTTTGGTTGTTGCTTTAGTAATATCTTGTAACCTGTATGGAAGCTCGCAAATAGTTTGTCGTGGCTAAATATCTTATGGGATTTTTCTGCAAAATACTTCTATATTAATGGGGAGACATCTAATTTCTCATTGAGAAAGCAGAAAAGATGAAGCATTTCCTCTGCAAAAAGTGAAAGCAGAAGCTGATTTTCATAGGTGTTGAGTTAAACTTTAGTTTATTATTTGGAAAAATCTGGCTGGATAATTTAACCCTCATTAAGATTCATTGATGACAGAAATGACTTTGAGGTGTTTAAATAATTATCTACATGGGAAGGTTAATTAGGATAGAGATTACTACAAAAATTTCAGATTTGCTAGGGTTGTTTTTTTTCTGATAATAATTTGGGAGATTATTTTAACCAGCGAACAGGGAAAGCTTGTGCATGCTGAAGAGCATTTGTGGTGGCTATCTTAGGGCTATACATTGATACAAAGACACCTTCCATTTGTTATACTTCTCGGTATTCCCATTTATTTTATTTCATATAATTTAAATAAAGCAATAGGTAAACATAAAATGTAACCATTCTTGAAAGGACATGCAAGACTTGGCTGTGTTTTTAGTTCTACAGTTCTTCCCCTCATTGTCAGGGGTGATCACTCAGACCATGAAAGTGGGTTAGAAACACTGTCCTTTCATAAATGACATTCCCACAGATTCTGCAATATTTATTATTTGTAAGAACTCAACATGGAACTACACATTTTCAGTCTTGACTGTAAAGAAACTGAGAACTCCTGGGAGTGTTATTTTTGTTCTGCTTGACTGCAGTGTTACTGTAGAAGGCATGCATAACCAAACTTGTCCAGCAATGTGTTTAATGTATCTGAAAAACATTAACTTCTCTCTGTAGCTGTATTTGTTTCTCCTGTAAATTTGTTGCATGGTTTGATTATGGAGTAGAATTCCACGTTTATTTTATACCTTAGAGTGAAAGTAACTGTATTTTGGGGATGGCTTTGTTTTTTAATTAAAATAGAGCTCTCAGCTTTCTGGATTTGAGATGCTTATTTCAGAGAAAGGGGAGTAATTATTTAACTATTCACTTGTTGATATTTGTCATGCAGGGTTTTATGTTGGTTTGTGCCATGAATTAGCCTCCTGCCCTGGGCTGCAAAGCAGGAGCTGGGATTTGCACAGAGTGGCTGGTCCTGGTTGCTCCGGGCTGGAGGCTGGTTGCTGGAGTTCAGAGCCAGCATCTGGTGTTGCCTGAGATCTTGGTGACCTTTCACCTACCCCGAAAGCAGTTACCGTTGCAGGTTGTTTCATGTGCTTCCATGTGCTCCTTTATATTACACTGGGATTCATAAACCTTTTTCAGCAATCTGGGCCTATTTGAAATACAGCTTCAGATACAGGTCATTGGAGGAAAGTAGCAAAGCAGGTGCTAATAACTCAGCTGCTCACCTGTCTTCTGTTCTCCATCCCTGGCCCACTAGACTAGGGAGCTGCAAAGCTGTTTCCTTACAGGCTTACAGGGTCTGTGGCATGTTGCACTAAGACGCACAGAATGTTTTAGGCTGGTGCTTGTGGTGTGACACCGGTGAAATGTCTCCTTCCTTCAGGAGCTTACTGTCTGCAGAGTAATGTTGAAGGCCATACAAGTGGAAAGTAGAGACTGGCTTTCTCTGCTTGGGACTCCCAGGTGGTGGCAGTGCCCTGGGGCTTTATTTGGTCATTTGAGCTCCAGTTGCCTAATGATTGTGGTGTCCAAACACTTAGCTGTTTATCCCGGCCTTGGCACAGTTTCCATGGTCAGCTGGCTCTGTCAAGGACAGCCTCAGCTGGGGCTCCTTATGTGCTGTAAACACAAACCATGAACTCCGACTCTCTTACTGGGTTGATTTCACTTAACATTGTAAAAATCAAGCGATTCCAAGTTTATATTTGTGAACTCGATGCAAATTGGTCACACTAGCAGGTTTGACTTTCTTGGGATGAATTTCAGAGTTACTATCACTGTTGGGGCATCCAGCATATAACCTGAAGATATTGTGAAGAAATAGCATAAAAAACAACTGTAACTTTAGGTTGAAGTTAAGCACCTCTCTGATTTTATAATGAACAGCAATGTAGAAGTATGTGTTACTGTTAGTTCTTGGATAGCTTCTGTGGATGTTGGGAGACAGGTTTATAGCGTAGAAAAGAGCAGGTGTGACTTGCTGGAGGACATGTAGAAACTCAGCAACAGCAATGCCTATTGTACAATCTCCTTGATAACATTCACAGTTCTCAATATTTTGTGAAAAAACTTCAAAATGCAATTTCATCCTTGTCACAGACAGCTTTACGGTGAAATTCCTGTCATCTCTTGTGTCTAGCTGACAGTGTTCAATGGAGACCTGGGCTTGAGTTAAGAGAGTAAAATATGGTTTATTGGGGATAATTGTTGGATTTCATCTAGAAATTTATACATAAGTGGAGAAGAAATGCTAGGGGTTTAAGATATGAAGAACATAGGGGATCATAATCTGAAAATTAAACCTAGCCTACCATATCTACCTCAAGCATGGGCTACATCATTCAGATGATGTGCTAGGCTTTGTATAGAGAGGGACCTTGGTATGAAAAGGACCTGTAATTGCTAGTGCTTATGCAAAGTCAATTAAGTAAAAATAATTTTTTTGTTGTTGTTCAGGGTTAATTTTTTGCAGCTATAAAAGAGTTGTTTTTTGTTTTCTGGGTTTTTTTTTGGTTTGGTAGTCTTGTGGCTTTTTTTCTTCCTGGATAGCAAGCATAAAAATATGTAACTGTGATCCTGTTTTATCAGCTTCGTTGTTTGAAGCTTGAACACGTTGAGTAGTAGAATCTAACTATATTACAACCCTTGGAAAAAATAGTACTCTCCTGGAGAGTGATTAGAATTAGATATCAAAAAGTTAATTTTTTTTGATCCCTAAGGGTGGAAAGAGGAGAAAAGACTGTGATATAACTCATGTAATCACCTGCGGTTTTTGCTAAAAGATTAACATAGTGCCAAATAACTATTTTAAAATTTAGCTGCTAGGAAGTTAAAGAATGTGAGATTGAAGATTTCATATACAATTGTAATCTATTTTTACCTTACTGTATGTCTTTGATAATTTGATAACTGCATGTTTTATTTAGTGACAAACATTGCTGATTAAGAAATCCCATCTTCTGGATAAAAAACCCTAACAGAGCAGACAGCATACTATGATTAACTGCAGACTGTATATCAATAAGAATTTCAACGCGATGTTGTATAGTGTTTTATGTGGAAATACTGTTCAGAATTCGCCTAAAGATTACCTCTTCCTTTTTTCCCTCCTTTAAAAACAAAAAACTGAAAAAGCCGAAGAAAACAAACAAAACCCAAACCCTGCACCTTTGGGAAAGAGTAGGAAAATACTGATAATCTAGAAAAAATGTGATGTAGTAGCTAAATAGACGAGTCTTGGCAACTTGCAGGTTTGATTTTAGAAAATACATAATAACAAATTATCAATTGGCTGACGAAAAAATAACTAGGAGAATAACTTGTTGAATGCTTTTGTGTGGCTGATTTCTGTGAGAAGGGAATTGTTTTAGCTGCTTCCAAATATAGATTACACATCATTACGCGAGGATGGATCACTGCACTGCTTTGTTGTCTTTAGTGCTCTGTACAATTTTGCATCTCCTGGCTCTTTATGGATTTCACATTTGTTTTCTGCAGTGATGTGTGAGTAGATACAATGTTTCAGAATTTAAGTGACATTATTCTAAATCGTTCAGTCTTTGTAGCTGCTTCAAGAAAAGCCGGCCTGTGTTTTAAGGCAGATACACAAATAAAGGGAAATTGCGAAATAGCCCTGACATTGGTCCTGTCTAGCATGGACGGCAGTCTAGGAAACACTCATATGATGCAAGTCTCTTTGTAGTTACCCTCTGAAAAGTGAGCTATGATTCGGTAATTGGTATGATAATTAACCTGGAAAACTATCCTCTGCTTTGCTTGCCAACTGGCTTTGTGTTCTGATGTTAATTGGTAAACTGATCCAGTCAAGAGAAGCTTGAAATGTTTACAGGCTACACTGTAATTCATCTCATTTCAATGAATGACTTTTTTTTGTTTGTGGGGGAGTTGTTGTGTTTGGGGTTTTTGTTTGTGAAAACTGGTTTTCAGAGTTTTGGTGTTGATAAAGACTTTTTCAAAAAAAAAAAAAAGAAAAAAGGCAACTCCAACAGAAAAAAAAAATTTTTTTTGTTGTTGTTTGTTTGTTTTTGTTGTTTTTGTTGTTTGTTTGTTTTGGGGTGGTGGTGAGGTGTTCTTGGATAGAAATTTCTGGCTTCATGACTTTATGTCAGACTAAAATATTGACATACTTTTAATGTTAATTCTGGTTGCCTTACATATAGCCTTTGTATATGTTTTCCTGAAAGAAAATGATATGTGACAGCATATGATCTGCATTAACTTAAGGCTTTTTTTAGGTTGAGAATCAACCAAATTGTTTTATTGTAGTGAAACTTCTACAGTAAATAAAAAAATATGTAGGAAATCTATAAGGGGGTGAGGGATTTACTAGTTACAGGTGTTAAACTTGTCTTAACGCTGCCTTCCTGCTTTATAGTAGGTGTTTGGGTTTTTTACTGGTTTAAACTAAGGCAATAGCCCATGCCTAATCTAAATATACACTGCGTGGGTTACCTGTGATTTTTCTTTAGGAAGCTCACATTTAGAACATCAAAGCCCTTCTATATGTATGTATTTATGTTCTGGTTTATGGTGTGCTAATTTTAAAATGTATTCTTTTCTATAAGAAGTATTTTTTACTATGGGTATGTGGGGTGTTTTGAGGTATTGATGATGATGTTGGTTTCTCTGAAAAAGCACAGATGAAAAATAATGAATTATAAGAAATGTTATTAAGCATCATTTTTCTTTTATAGGTTATTCAGCAATAGTTATGAACTCCCGTTTACGAGCCTTAGGTGGGAGGATAAATAACATACGAGCACCAGAACTACCAAAAGAGAAAACCCGATCAGAAATTACCTGTAACATCCACTTTTTGGATGGCTCAGTACAAAGCTTCAAAGTCAACGTAAGTTTGGAAAACTACTTTTTCTTTCAAAAAAATACAGAAATTTGTTTGGAAGCTTAAATCAAATGTGGGACCCTGAGGCATGGGATTTCCAGAAGATGTTGAAGATGTAGCTTTACTGTTACAAACTGCAGAGTTGCTGGTGGTGAAATGGTTTTATGATGTGCTATTTTAGTTTAAATGAAGAACTTTAGTTCTTTAAAGTCAACTAGCTGAAATGTCATAAAATCATGGCGTGCAGATTGTATTTGGAAAAAAGATCCTCTGTATGATATGGGAGTCATGAAGAAACAGATCTGGTGATCATTATCAGCTATGAATAAGTAATTTGTATTTAAAGGGGACTGCCGAATTTGGATGTGCTCCTCCTTTTCTCCCATCAAAGGACTAGTAGTGCTAAAAGGAGGAGGCCTTGTAAATTTCTATAGTGCCAGGACATATTTTCAGAAATGCAAAGATGATGCAAATAATTATAACATCATGACTTACTAGGACAGTTCTGTTCAGTCATTAGTACTTCAATGTAGTCTCTTTATTTGGAAGCAGGGAGGGAAAAGGGATTAACGGAGGTTTCTACTCTCCATTTTTATTGTATTTTATTCTGTAAATAATTTGGTTTATAACCTTCAGTCGTGACTAAACATATTAGTTAATTTTTAAATGAAAACAAGGAAGTACCTTCACTCCTCAATCAATTTTCAGAATTATCTCACCATGCAGAGAAACTGTGGATGGATTTAAGTGTAATTGTGTGAATTTGTGTGTATGATACTTGTTCTATCCAATCTACCCTGTTTGAGAGGAAGCATTTTGCTGAGGAAGCTGTATTTTTGGGTATCTTAGACTATGCAATGCTTTCTTATAGAAGATTCAAAATTTCACCTGGAAACTGTATTTTCCAAAGCATTATTACAGTTTGCTTTGAAGACTGATTTTATTTTTCAACTTCTTCTGTTGGGTATTTATTGAAATATATATGATTTGATAGATTAACAGATACTTTTCATACTAATATGTACAGAATCAGTCTCATTTTTTTTAGTACATATTTTATATACTATTTATGTGTGAATGCATGAAGTAGATAATGTTGGGGAGTGTGGTACAAGGAGAGTAGGTATATAAGAGAGAGCGCAACACATTAATATGCAATTTCCACTGTTTGTCTCCAGCGTACCGTATAGGATTCCCTTGTCTGTCAATGAGCTAGCATAATTGCCCTCCATCCTTGCATGCGGATCTTTGAAAAATGAGACATTTGAAACTTTTTGAATTCTGTCCATAGTAGTATATTCTTCCTTGTAAACAAGTGTTTACACAGCTTTAGATGTAGTGCTTGGCTTGAAGTCCAGTACTGTACAAGTGAACTTTGTAGCATTTTCTCTAAAAGATCTGAAGTATATCACTAGAAAATTAAGATTAGGAAATTTTCACAGTTGTATGTTCGTGGACTGGTGGTACATGGTTGTGATTTATGAAAGCTCTATGTTTGGGTATATGTTACACTTTGAGCTAATGTTAGGCTAATATTTGTGTATACATAAGTATGCTTTACATTCATAGACAGGTTTATATTTGGCTTACACAAATAGTGCAAAGTGAATTGGGAAAAGCAGGATATTCAAAGCTTGGCCTTTGTCCATTTAGTAGCATAAGAGGAGTTGAAGACACTTTCAATTTAATGACAACAGACTGAAAAATGCTAAGATTTGCTTTGTCGTGTAGCAGCTATCTGAACACACAGTTCTCCCTGCAAGGGGATTTCTTTCTCACAAAGGCATAGGGCGACTATATAGAAAAATAACATGAAAGAAAAGAAACATAAGGGTAAGAAGAAACTGGAGAGAAATTTGCTTTGGGTTTAAGCAAATAGATATTCTTAAATTGTCATTTCTAATAGTTTATTGGCACTGCACAGGTGCTCAAGACTAGTAAATTTGAAGTAGATTTAATACAAAGATGGTAGATTAGTCTAAACTTACAATCAGTTGACAGACTGAAAAGAACAACTTAGGTATTTTTATATTTAGAACTAGCACTAAGTGACATCCTTAAAATGATGGTAGAACATTCATGTTATCTTCAAATACTGAACTGTTTAGAGAACAGGGAGTATAGAGAGATGACTTTCATTCTGTAGCAACAGGATCTTTATAGAGCCCACACAGCTAATTCTCATGAAACTTAGTTAGCAAACTGCATAGGCTTGTGAAACTTACTAAGTTAGAGCTGTAGGTCTCTTTATCATTCTGCTTGGTGGTACTTTCTTTTCCCAGTGGTTGCATCTCTAGCAATGTCAATGAAAACCGAATGTCCTAAAACTAGGCGAAGGAAGAAGGAAGGTGGATTTTGCTTATGGAAATGACCTGAAGGACTTTGTCTGTTGAGAAACCTGAAGATAGCTGCACAATTTTATTCTTGCAAATTTGTTCTTAAGGAGATTTTACGTCATCATTATCAAGAAAGTTCATATGGGAGTACAGGCAGACACATTCCACTACATTGCTTACAGTCCAAACAGAATTGTATGTTAACTCGGCAAGACTGAAATGGCCTTTCTTGTCTTTCTCCCATTATGTGTTTCAGTATTTGTCTGAGGTCCAGGCAAACAATAGGAGGCACATGTAAGCTAAGAGTTGGAAGTGTTCTTTCAAAAACATGTTTGAGATAGACTTGACTGCACTTGGTTTTAATTATATCCAGGATTTCTTGAACATTTCCAATATATTTCAGGTGTTTGAATTTCCATTATAAGGTTAGTTGGTTTCTGTCTCTCATGTTCCCTCTGTCTTCTTCTAAGGCTATAATGCATAAGCTTTCCACGTGGGGAAAATGTTAGTGGTCATTCTAATACATACAGAATGTGCTCACATATTGTGTTTGGGTTTGTTTAATAGGTGTATATTGAGCAATAGTGCAAATCCATTTGTAACTTCTGGTATAAACATCCAGGAATTTCCCATTATTGCTCTATGTTGACTCATTTACCAGGAATGACCACCAGGAATGAAATAGGCCTTTCAATTTGCAGTAAGTTGACTTTTGTGAAGGGATAAAATTTACAGTGTCAGATCACTTCTGTATTACATTGTCTTTTTGAGTTGATTCTTATGTGATGGTACCTGTAATTTTTGCTTTTAGACCAGTTGGCTTTCAGTAATAGGATCTCCTTCTAGAAATAAAGCGATTAGGCAGTAACAACGAAAAAAGTTGCACAACTTGAAATTCATATAATAGGGAATGTTTTTCCTCTCCCACCGTCTCAGTTAAGCTCCTTTTCCCAGTATTTAAGAAGCAACATGATTGTTACAATTAACACCAACAATTACTATTGGTATGTTCAAAGTACTGGGCGGAAATACAAGTCTTAAAGGCTCTTTTTGATCATGGGTGTGAGCTTTATAGTTTTAAACTATGCACAGTAAAATGCAGGGATGCAGAATTGTTGGAACTTGGTCACTAAGTTTTCCTGCTGGATATTGTTTGATAATACAAGACAGTGCTTATCTGTGTCCCAGCATGTTGGAAGAACTGCTGTATGATGTTTCAGGTTGGCAACAAATATTTAGTTATATGTCAAGGAAGATCAGTATACTCTGACTGGAAAACAGTAAGATAGTATGAAATTTGATGATGCCTTTGAGGACAGTGAGAAAGTAATCTGACCTATAGCAAGCTTGTTAGTCTTAGCCCTTCAAGAGGCCTGACTTTCTAATATATGCTGAAGGAAAGAATTAGTGGAAGACAGATGTTTTTCAAAGTTAGAACTGGAACGACTAACCTTGTGTATAAGTTTGTTTTAAATAATTTTTGAGGTAGAGGAAATGCAGTGGGTCAAAATTCTGTGGGCTTGGATAAATATTTTGTATGACCTTTATATAGGAAAATACTGTGCTGGAGTGTATGAAATACAGAAGAGTTACGGGATGGGCAGGGAGTTGGCTCAAGAAGTAGCAGTAGATCTTGCTGAAGAGGAGATGCTAAACAGTGCAAGGACATTACTAAAGTTCTTGACTGTCAAATTTGATTAACGTGTTGCTAATGAATCTTTTCCAGTAAATCAAAAATGTAAAGTTTGAGACATTAGCAATGTAAAAGGTACAGGAATGTGAGGTAGCAGATAGGTTATCTTGAACAAGAAGCAATTGCAGTGAGGGAAATCAGTAGTGTAAACTAATAGCTTTCATACGGTGAGGTAATGTTTTTTTAAGCTCTATTTTCAGTTGCAAACAATAGAGGAGAACTCTGGTATTTTGCAGGCTGAGCTGCTCATGTGTTACTGTTCTTAAAAAGGTGAGTGCTATTATGCACCGGGCAGGAATCTTCAGCCAGTGTCAAGAAAGTATCAACAGTGTTAGTCTTGGCATTGAAGCCACCCTCCAGTGAATGTCACGTGTGGACCTTAACTGCTCACAGACGAAAGAGGGAAGTTCCAATCAGGCAGGCACAGAAAGTACAACTAGGATGCTGTGCGAAAGTCTAGACCTAAGGAAAGAAGAGGCTGTTCTGTTTAGCTAAACAATATCTTGCACAGTCTGAATAAAGGCATCAGGTGGAGTGAATCAATTCCAGGCAGAGAAAAGGACAGAGTTAAGAGCAGCAAATAAATTAGCTGTGTGTAAAATTAATGTGGGAATTAAAAGTAAGTGTAGCACTTTATTCAAGCTCATAGGCATATTGGGACCAAAGGACACAAGGCTATTTGGTGGTGGATGACTGTTACAAACTAAATTAGGAAAGGATGATCTCAAACAGCACATGAGGGGCAATGGATATTGTGTCTGAAGTGAGACTGAATTTGCAAAAGCTTAGGTGGTGCTTAACTGTGAGGTTATTGTTGCCAGAAAGTGGGGACAAAGCGCTTGCAGAGAAGAGGGCCAGGGAGGTGTGCTATAATATTGCATTGTCCTCTTGAAGTGTCGCTTTGTACCACTTACCTTGTAGAAGTTAACCAGCTGAAAAGGATTACTTGTGTATTTACTCCTCCACTGCAAAGAACCAAGAGTCCTTGTTTATGTTTATACAGCTCTTAGGACAGTGGATCTTGATCGTCCCGGCTCCTAGGCAGTACTGGATATTAAAATAATGAAGGGGTTCTTTCTCTTCAGAATTGTGTAACTTACTAGAAATTAAACTTGACTAATCTAAATTCCTTAAACATTGCAGGAAATTCTTGTGGCTTCAGCAGAATGTAATAGGCATTAGTTATGATTGCTTTAAATATTAGGTTTTGGCCTATCCGACATAAGGTAAAGTGTATTTTAAGGCAGCATTACATGGAGGTGAGTGTGGTAGCTGATGCAAAGCTTTTAACAGTTCAGAATAAGGATTGATAGATGTCAGGAAAATGAAATAAATGGAAACTTCAGGGAAGAAACAAGCAAACGTCTTGGAAATGTTTCTTTTTAGTAGAAAAAACTTCAATATTATGAAGATTATCTCAAAAGCTCGTGTCACTGTAACAGTACCTGGCTAGTGTGGAAAGTGCAGATTTTTTTTATATCTTGCTATACAAAGGCCAGAGCTTTATTAAGAATATTATAACTACTTGCTGTAACAGTTAACAAGGTAAAGAAGAATTTAGTTCAAATGCATAGTTCAGCTGACCGGGGTTCATGTTGGTTTGCCACTTTCCTATGGTGGAGGGGAGTGAAAACATGGCACTTACACATTGTAGGGGTAGAGTACACTGTGGCTATGGATTGTTGGAATGGATGTCAAAATGCAAAAGCAGTTATGTGAGGTACTTAACCTGCCTCATTTTATACCTAGATCTCAAAACTATTTATGTGTAAAATAGATTGAAGATTGTGCAGCATGGACTGTGCTGTTACTTTATTTTTAGATGTATAGGCTGAAAAATAGTTCAGGTGTTCCTTAAAACAAAACTAAAGCTGAGTAAATAAATTTTTTTTTTTTTGAGGAAAAACAACCAAAAACTTTCAGCTTCAGGAGTTTTCACAACTGAAGAAGACTTTAAGGATTTGAAATCACGTTTTGTACTTAGATTGCTGGAGCTATACTTGGTTTAGACACTGTGGAAGAAGCTTTGTGCTTTTAATACCAGAGAACAAGAACTGGAGCCACAGAAAAATAGTGTTGGAAATGACTTTTGGTAGGAAATGTGGAGGGGAGGGAGAGAAGGATATAGTAGTGGATATAGTGGACTTGTACTGGCTGAGTAGCTGAGTTTAGTGTTGAGAGACCCGTGGGAACACTGCTCAGCAGTCACAGTTCTCTCTTTGCACAAATATTGTATTGGGGAGCTTGCTTGTCTTTACAGAGTAGCAGTGAGAAGACTTAGTGATTCTTGTGTGCTCGGGGAGAGGATGGATGCAATTGTGAGAGGCTGGGGAGAGAGAAGGTGAAGGCATCTGAATTGGGCTGAAGAACCAGAAGCATGAAAAACGAGAAGGGAATTAGGAGATAATGCTGTTGCAAAGAAAGGAGCCTGAAGGGAGTCAGAAGCGTTGAAATTGAGGAAGAAATTAGTAGAAGAATCTGCCCTCTGTTGTCTTCTCCTGCCCTGTTTATAATGAAACCCAAGATGCCTGAGCGCATTCTTTCAATGAAGTGTGTGTCTCATCCCCTGTAATTACTGCTTTTGGTCACGGTATAGCCTCAGTTGCTCATTTAGCTCATGCAAATATGTACCGTAGATGTGCAATTATGCTTTTGAGTTGTGCAGGTGTCATATGATGTCACTTGAAAGCATTTTCACGTTCTGTTAAAGAAAGGCAACCCTGGGGAAACAAATATGGCATGTTACAGTAAGGCAGTGCTAAAGATGACTGTGTTCACACTAGGAAATGCACATTACTTCAGAGGGTTAACATGACATCTGCTGTTTTCATAGGGCCCTCTTATGTATGTATATGGATAATCTCTTGACAGCAAATCTCAGTCTTGGTAGTGGAGCCCACCTCACTGATGTTCAGGACTGCCTGACAGATGCATGGCACCGAGGCTGTGTGTGTTGAGGAATACGTGGTTGCGCGATCCTTACCTGTAGCTGAGATTTCCATTTCTAAGCTGAATATAGGTCTCTGCTATTTCAGAAAAAAATTGGGGTCAGTCAGTGCCCTGCTTTGAGTATCACAAAGGAACAGTAGCCTGTTGAAAAGGGAGAGGAGTTGGAAAGTGCAGCTGGGAAATACAGGGAGGACGGAGCTGCTGCTTTTGATGGCTACACGCTTACATACCTGAGTGATCTCACTTATTGTGAGACCTCAAACAGTTTGCTGTGAACTTTCAACAAGATGGGAGACTGTTGCAGGGGAAAGGGTAGTGTCATATATGACATATATATCATATATGCATTGTTATCTCATATGTGACTTTTCTCCAGAAAAATGGGCTGTGGAATATGTTACTATTTAAAGCATTCAATTACAACAGTGTGGTAGCCTGTTTTAAAAAAAAAAAGAGATAAATTGTCTTCTGAAGAGGACTTAGTGTTGTATAATAAACAAAGTCTAGACAAGGAAATTTATAAAATACTGTGTTCTTGGCTTAAGTGATCGCTCTTATGCAATGAGTAAGACTGGGCCCACCCACAAAAATGTGGTCACTATCATAAGTCGTTAGTTTCAAGAGATTGTTTAAGAAATTAAGAAATCTGTTTAACAAATCAGAACATAATTAAATCAGAACTTAAATTTTTAGGAAATTTGCTTCAGGACAAAATGTTCGTCTTTTGCAGTCTAAATAATTTTCCCCTCTATTTTTTTCTTTTTTTTGCATCTGTGTAATTTATTTCTAAGAGTGAGATTTAGAAGCTCGTGTGAAAAGTTAGTTTGCTATAACTTTTTGAATAGACAAAATACAAGTGAACCAGTCAGATTTTTATTCTGTCCAGCAATTTAATATATAAAAATCTAATCGTGAAATTCCATACAGCTTTGCAAACTATTTATTACATATTAGCATGTTTAGGACTGCAGTCTTGTTGAGGGGTTTTTTTTGTTTGTTTTTGTTTCTTTTTGTGGTTGGGCTTTTTTAATAGACTTGGTTCATGGTATTCTTTGGCAGAAGTTGGTTAATCTGCTCTCCACGATGCCACGACATGGAGATACTTGTTTGGTTTGGGGAAAACTCTACCATGCTTAGGATTCTGAATCTCCACTGCCTGTGTAATTCTCCAATTAATCCAGTGCTACCTGCCTAGAGGGGCATCTAGGCAGAAAGTGGAGTGGCTGAATAGCAACTGAGCATGTGGCGGCTGAGGGGCAGGTGGGAACTCAGGCTGAAGTATAGGACCTTATGGCTGGAACACAGCATCCCCCGTACTTTTTTCCCTCACCCTGGTGTATAGTGATTTTTGCTTTTTGACAGCCGATGTGACTGCTTTTTTGGTGACAACAGGGACCAGAGCAGCCCCGTGTGGCTGTAAACCATCCTTGCAGCCTATGACTCCAGAGAATAGCATTACTCCTAAAGGCTGTGCTCAGGGGAGAGGTTTTCTGCTTAAAAGTAGATTTCTGGACCCACTTCAGGGCCTTCAGTTCATGTCAATTCGTGTTATGAGATTTCACATGCCTAATGTATTTTGGAAAGAAGCCTTTTTTTTAAAACAAACAAAGAAACAAAACAGACCCCCAAAACCACAAATAAAAAGCAGGATACTTTTATCAGAATAAACTTCTTATTGCTGAGAAACTTTGCAGCAATGCATTAGCAGCTATTTTTATTCATGAACTGTATTTTGTTAAAAATAAATTTATTTCAATTAATTGTATCTTAAAATGTTTAAGTTTTGTGGAATTTCTCTTACAAAGTTTTCTTGTTCTCAGAAACAAGACACTGGACAGATTTTGTTGGATATGACCTATAACCAGTTGGGTGTGACAGAAAAGGAATATTTTGGTTTACAGCAAAATGAAACTTCAGTAGATTCACCGGTAAGTATAGTAAATAATAAACGTGTGTGCATGTGTATGTGTGAATACATGTATATGCACATATGCATACACATCTGTGTACACGCATACACATGCACACACATACACATAATTAAACGGTATTTATTTGTAAATACTTTTAATCCATCTAATAGTTTTTCATTTCACAGCGATGGCTTGAACCAAACAAACCTATTAGAAAGCAGTTGAAAGGTAAGACTTCTTTTTAATACCTTGATTGTAACTATTCAGTCTTTTTTTGTGTGTTCTTATGACTGCAATAAATACAGTTCTTGTAAATTAGTGCATCCAGATGGTAGACTTGAAGACCAAGTCCTACCTCTGCCTGTCATTTCAGCAGAGCTTTCTACATCTCTTACTGCTACCTGAGTGCTAATAAGACCTGGTAGGTCACTAACTTTGATGCTGTAGTAGCAGCTAAGTCTGGCTTCTGAACATTGTTGGCCATTGTGTCTGTGAAAGCAGTAGCCCTATCATGGTGCCAGTAAAATCCCTCCTGTTAGGGAAGATAAAGAAGAATTTTGAGGAGCCAGTTTCATGTGTAGGTTCTGGCAATTTCTTGTCTCAAGTAGAACAAGAAAAAAAAATTTATGCTTATTTTTATTAAAAAATAATCGACGAAAAAACAAACACCACACACTTCCAAGTGCATGTGTTGTTCTAGCATATCTTGTTTATAAACAGCCTTGGGTAGCAGCATGCTTACCAAGAACAACAAGCTGGCCAACATGACCCTGCCAGATAGCAGCTTAGGAGGACTGAGTGACACTGTCCCAGTTTGCGCTGTGAAAGCTAAACTGTTTTTTTTTGGCTCTCTTATTTCTGCCATATGCTGTAGATTGTGTATGAATTGAAATAAAAATACATTAAATTAACATAGTGAACTTCTGTTAATTTCTTGTGTTTATGTGTAAGATAGAATTGAGCATTAGCAGAATTGAGGCACTTCAAATACATTTGCAGCCTTTTTCCTCTTCTAATACATATGAGACAGAGATAACTAAATAATGTCTTAAGTAGCATGTACAAAGTATTTCAAATGAAAGCATCCTGATATTTGATATTTTCTTCTTATAGATGAGGGATCAGGAGAGACTTCTTGTGGTTTCTTCAGTTTCTTAGGAAAAATTCATGAGATTTCTATGTGGTTGTTCATATAACTTTTCTATAAATATAGAAATAAAAACCTTGGGCTGTTTCTTTTATAAAGCAAAAAAATAAATTGATTTGCTCTTCTAAAATATTGCAGGAAGTTTTCCCTGCACCCTTCGTTTTCGTGTAAGGTTTTTTATACCTGATCCTAACACACTTCAGCAAGAACAAACCAGGTAACTCTGTTTGATGTTTACTTCCATAAACTAAGAATGTCTAAAGCCCTCCTTTCCCATCTCCACAGCTTGGCGAACTATGCTTTATTAGGTAGATAACTTCATATAACTCTTTGTATTAAACATGTTTGGAATGGGCATCTTGATGTGATGCTCGTAGTTAATGGTTTCTGCTGTACACAGCCTACAACTCCAAAATACAGCCAGTGTATAAGCTAGTACAAAGACTGCAGTTGGTTCATTTGCAGCTTTTGGTTTTGGGGATTTTTTTTTTTTTGAGCTTTTCATTGCTTTAAGTTCCTGACTATTGCATTTCTCCTTTTCTTTTCTGATCCCTTAGTTAATTAGATGCAACAATTAAAAAACAATGATTAAGCTGTCTATATTCTCTAAGTCAGTTAGAATTTTTGTATCAACACTGAGTCAATTTTGAACATGTGTGTGAGAGGGTGGGGTTTATTTTGTTTCATGAGGAACAGATAACAGTTCTTGTTTTCTAGTTTGCCCATTACTTGTAACATGCAAAGATCTGTAATGCTTCAGTTCAGAGTAGACCTTTAAATTCTTTTTTTAACCTATTCCTGAGTTTTTTTGCATGGTAGGGTATGTGGCTTTTAAGTACTTTTCAATTAACTTGTCACAAGACTTTAATTGAATACTTGTTTTGGTCAGTGCAGATGAGTTGGAGTTTAGAATTCACAGGCATCCATTAATCTGGTGTTTTTGTAACATTTTCATTGTTAATTTTGGTGACTTGAGAATATAAATAGTACAGCATGTTAAATGATATTNACACAAAAAACAAAAAATGAAAAAAAAAAAAAAAAAAAAAAAAAACCAAACAAAAAAACCCAAACCAAAACAAAAAAAACCGAACACACACCACCTTAGCTGTTGACCTGTTTTGGTATTTGCTAATCATGCGGTTGTAAGCTGATCTGCAGTTTTAAACTGAAATTATTCAGAGACCTGCTCTTTTTGGTTCTTCACATTCCAACTCTCCCATCTCGCTATAAAATAATGTTGCCAAACACACTAGTAAAACCAAGACTGAACTGCTCTTGGAGAATTGTTTAAGAGCTTTTTGTCAGCATATGCTACTTGGGAAATGTCTCATCCTTCACTGAGTAGTTCCAAGGGGGACTAGTGCAGTGGGGGTTAGGTTTTTTTGAGTTAGTTTTTTGGATTCTGTTGTGGGTTTTTGTGTGTGTGTTGTTGTTTTGTTTGTTTTTTTGTTTGGGTGTTTTGGTGGGGTTTTTTTTGAAGTTACATCCATGGTGTATATTCCTGGGAGAAAGAGCCTGGTTCTGTAATGGTTCAGTTCTTGTTGTGTTTGTTGTGCTATTAATACTGTGGTGGAGGAGTTGTGGTTTAGACAGCTAAAGATCTTTAAAATTGTTGTGAGTTTGAGTGGGTGTATGATTGTATCTTTGTAAATGCCACTAAGCTTTATTTGTCTCTTCATATACTTTGTCAGGAAATCTTATAAACGAAACTAATACGTGTAACCACTTGAACCATACCATTTAAATAAAAATAAATGTATGTTTGTTTCCCAAAAAAAACTTTTCTAGGCACTTATTCTTCCTGCAATTGAAGACTGATATTGAGGAAGGAAGGTAATAAGAATAATCTTCAGTTTCTTTATAATTCTTTCTAAAATAAAATTTTGAAAAAACATAACCTTTTTTTGAGGGTACCATTGCTACTAAAAGTGTGCCTTGTGAAATATTGCTTTAAAAGAAAAATTGCTATGAAACATTACAGACTTTTACATAACATGGTTTCAAGTTTAGAATTCTGTTGTGAATGAGCTGTAGGAGATGCCTGGTGTACCAGGCATGGTATTCCAAACCTGGGGACCCACTGTCTACTGCATTAATCAAGAGGCAGTAGCAAAGGGCGGTTTATGTTATTGTTTCTCATGATTTCAGGGTTGTATTTCCTGTACTGGGGGCATATACCCAGTGATTCCTTTGCCTGTGACTCTTGTGGTTTTGTACGTATTTTAAAACAAGGAAAAATGTAGTCTGAGTATTTGCTGCCAAGTGTAAATTGCTTTTAGGTGTTGGCTTTTTTCTTTTATGGAGTCAGTTTTGGTCATGAGATCAGAGCTGTCTTTGTACTTGACATTTGGCTAATTTTAGTATTTGTGTCTAGTTTTAAATACACTGGACTGCAGCTGCTAAAATAATGTCCAGAGCCCCATAAAAATCCTGTCTTTTGCTTTCCAGAATAAGCATCTAGCGAGAATATGAGCATGTCCTTTTACGACTAGTTAACTACCATTCACATAAGAAGCTGTTAAACAGCAACTAGCTTAGAATGTCCAGTCCTACTGTGCTTTGACAAATCAAACTATCTAAAGAATTATATACTCTTTGAAGATAAATGAGTTTTCACATACAGAACTAATTGAAGAGACATTTTTAACAGTACTTTTATACAGTCTTTGTCCAAATAAAAATATTTTATCTTCTTTCCAGATTGTCATGCCCTATTAATTCTGCTGTTGTTCTGGCATCCTATGCAGTACAATGTAAGTAACAACCAGGTGTTATTTTGTTAATAAATATATTTGGCTGACTACCTTCTCTGTTGTTTGACACTGAAAAACAAGAACAGATTTCTTTCTTTCTCTATTTGTGCAAAACGTTCAAAATGCTACAGGTGATGCTTGTAAAGAAGGTGCAGGTTATCAAAGCAGCCCTCAGGCAGTCTAAATAGAAAAAGCATAATTCTTAGGTCTTTAAAAAAAAAAAAGTTGAAACAAGGGTAACATTGTTCTTATGTGTGCTTGTACTGCTGACCAAAAAAAGGCGGGTTTTCATTGTCATTGGAAACAAAATAATGAAACTTACTGTGTGCTAAATTGCTATGGGAAAGCATTCCGGGGAAATAACTGTTCTCTAGATGATCACTTAAGGGGAAGGTAAACTCATGGTTAAAGAAACTCCAGTGTTCATATGTAATGTTTTTTCAGAGAATTTGATTTGTTAGACCTATAAAACTGTCTGGCACTTGTAATAAACTTAAGGATGATGCTACATAGGAAAACTTACTTGCTTCTCATCTGCCTCCAGCTGGCAAAACAAAAAAGAAATTTAAGTGTGATATTGGAAAAAATATTGGTAGAATCAGACTCCGTTTTGGTTTTCCTATGCCTTACAGGCATCCTAAACAGATGTTGTTCCTCCAGTTGTTTTTCACTAACAAAAAATCCCAACAACCCAGCAGGTTGAGGGTTTAGTGGAATGTTTTTATTTATAAAAGTGATTGTCAAGGGAAAGTATACTACAATGATTGTGTAATTCTTTGGCTGATACATATTTATCCCATTTCTTTATGGAAAGGCTAGAAAGGTCTGCAGAAATGATTGAGGTAATTTTTAATTTAAAGGAGGGCCAAGCTAATAATTAAAACATGGTTTTCAAAGGAGAAAGTGCTAAACTTGGTATGTATGAAAATAAATTCATGGCTATGAAACATTTGCTTTTATGTTTACTTATACCGTATGTTGCACCCTTTTATTAAATGGAACTTTAACCTCAAAAAAAGGTTATGTTTGCAACTCTCAATGTATGTTTGTTGCATCATGTAATTCTCCCAGCAACTTTCTTCTTGTCTGACTCTTCTAACTTGTCTTCATTTTGCCATCCTCTCTTTTTATAGAAATTACATTGAAATGTCAGACTTCCTAATTTAAGGACACCTGCCTTATTTCATAGCTAGCATTTGGGTATTTTTCTGTGCGTGCTCCCCGCTTATGCTTTTTTGAAGTGAAATGGTGCTCAGAAGGACATAATGTAAACTGAGAGATTAGAGATTTTCTTAGAGGTCAGTCAGGTTCCTGTTGCTCTCTGGGGCATCTGTAGCCCTTTTCCCCCAGAACCAAATCCGACTGGATGAACAAAGAAAACTTTGACTTGAATTTCCAGTGTTTGAAATTATTTACCAGATGTGTTGGGTAGTCTGAGAATTGTGCGTGTCCCTTCTGTTCTTCTGAAGCCTGTAGCAATGCTGTTCGGTTACAGGTACCTTTTATCGTGTCTTACAGTACCTGTTATCAGCAGTACCAGAGTATTATCTGTGTGATAAAACTCCCAGTACAAGAATCTGCTTGGAGAGATTGAAACATATGCCTGTTTTCTTCCATGTGGTTCACACTGATCTAGATAGCTGCTCTTGAGCTTATTAGCATCTTTTTTGTGCAACAACCCTTTTAAGACTGCCCTGGTAGTTTATATACAGCAGCTCTCCAGCTGTTTTGGACTCCTTTCCCTTAATTATATTTTACAGTTGAGCTAGGCAACACAGAGGCCACTTCAGGAAATCATTACTTGTTTGTCTGATATTCTTCCACTATGCCATAAATAATATTTTGAATCTTTAACACTTCAAAACAATTGGGATATTGGCCAGTGCTGTGACTAAAGGAGCTGACTTTCTACAGTGCCTTGTAGACCTGATACTATTCTTCTGTATTTTTAAGGTGAATATACCCATTAAATATTTTTTCGTGACACATAATTAAAAAGAGCAGAAAAACAATTACCCAAGGTCAAGATCCATGTAGTCCAGTATTATGCTTAGATAATGAATAGTGGTGAATGCTGAAAGACAGGATTCATGCAGAAGATCAGTGTAGTTTTAAGATGCATTAGTTCTGCAAAACCTCTTTGTGCTTTGAGAGTACTGATAACTATTCCCATAAGTCTTCTATGCCATATTTTTTCAAAATTCATGTTCTTTGTACTTTGGATTACACTTTACTTTTATCAATACTACTTCTGATTGTGACTATGTGGTTTCTGAAGTATATGTTGTATCTGTGATGCAGAAAGAGTAACTCAGTGTAACTTCTATTTTCTAATTTCTTCTTTCTTTTTCCTTGTGACTTGTTTTTCAGTTGCTGTTTATTTTGGTGGGGGTTTTGAGCAGCTCAATTTGAGCAGCGTATGATTCTATGATATTTAATATATGGGGTTTTTTTCATAAGAGGTATTACAATGGCTGACTCATTTTTTTTTCTTGAGTGGTAACAGGAAACTTGGAAGACCAACTTGGAATTTTTTTTGTACATGTTCCTTTCTTTGTATTAATACCTGATTTCACATCCTATCTTACCACAAAGTGACCAGTTGTTGTAAGTGGTCATAAGCAACTATCTACAGTCATCTCTAGACGGAATCTTCTTTTTAAGGGCTCTTGAGTATGAAACATTATTATCTCCCTTTGCAAAATAGACTAGTTCTATCCACATGGCATCTAGTTCTACTTGTCCAGTATGGACATCACTCTTACTCAGTAGTTGAGTGGTTTAGAGTTCATGCTCTTGTCCTTATTTGGATACAGGTTCCACTTGTTCCAACACCTTTCCTTCTCTCAACATCCACTTTTAGTCCTTTTTGGAGTCTCTCTCTGATAGTCATTTTCAGCATGGTGTTTTTCATCTTTACATCTACACCAATTTTGCTGATTTCAGTGCTCCTTTTTAGTCTCTAATAAGTGTCTGCATTTTTATGTTGGTTCTTTGAAACTGAATTCTGCAGTGGTGAGGTATTTTCTAATTCCAGCAGCATTTTCTTACCTGAATACTTTGTAGTTACTGTTGAGAAACAGTAACTGCTTTAGTTTATGCTGTGGAGTGTATTATTTTTCTTCTGTTCCCTATTTGTGCCACGAAGCGGTCACTTAAAATGTCTAAACTGATTGAATTGTACAGATTAGGAAGTATCTTTTTGTACCTCAAAATATGAAGAGATGAAAGTTTAATATGAAGATAATTTGAAGATGAAGATAATATGAAGATAAATTTATCATTAACCTTTAATATAAAATTTCATTTTCAGCATGTCAGTCATTATTGCTATCCTAATTTGGAGGCCAATCATGTGACCCTAAAGTTTTTTTTTATCCCAGATTGTAATTTTATACCTGAGGATTTTTACTCCTTGATTGAAGTTAAATTAGTTATATAACTCATATGCTAAACTTGTCCCATTGTTTGATTATTTTCTGTTCCACTGGGAACCTGATCTGCTTATGTAATTATCTTCTTTTAAAAACAGGCAATTAACTCAGTTCACATTTGTGCTTTATTCGTGTTGCCTAAAATATCCAATCCTGCAAAACGTTCCAAGTCTAATGTCAAACTATTTGATATTTTTTTTGTATGTTTCTCAGTTTTTTGTAAAGCTGATAATAAACCTGTTTTCAAGGACTAAGTTTTGTAGGCAGTTCTCTGGACCAAATTGTCTGTGCTATCTGTAACTGATTTCCTATCATGCTTAGCTAATAAACCATTCATACACCTGTAGTATGCCTTCTGCCATCTGTAGTTACTTGGAATGTCATATGCAGAAATAGTTTCTGATGCTATTACTTTGTATGCAAATTTTTTTATTATGGCTTACAAGCAAACTCTGGAGAATTGGAGACCAACCTGTTTCCTGTACCTTGAAGGATGGGAAGTAGAAATTGGTTATTCAAAGTTAAAGACTTATCTCTTCTACTGTTATGTTTTCTGGGACTGCCTGTGGAAATTGGGCTAGACTGACATGGTGGTATTTTGGTACTGTTAGCATTCAGATATGACAACAAAATTAATTTCTAAAACTGCGACCAAGCAAATAATTATCTTGATCATGTAGCGGAAAGCTTGGATGTCAAAAATAACTTCATGTGACAGAGAACCACAGGCAAATTTAGCTTGGAGAAAGCTTCTTCAAAGTCAGATCAGGTTGCTCAAGACCTTTTGAGTTAAGTTTTGCATTTCCAATCCTGAAATTTCTGTTGTCTGTCGTCCTTTTGGTTTGCCATACATAGAAGAGTGTGGCTCTGTCTTTCTTGCACCCTCCCTTTGGGGCAGTGGAAGGCAAAAATCAGATCAGTGCTGCCTTACCCTAGTGTATGGGACAAGCGACCAATGGTTTCTTCGAAGAAATGATTGAAAAAATTAAGCCTTAGTAATTACTGTAAGAGTTATTTGCATTAATTTTTTTCCTTATGTATTTCCTTTTTCCTATATATTCATTCCCGGTTATAATGAATTAAAGAGAAACAGTTGGCTACAATGGAGAAAGGTAAAAATATGTTTGGGAGTGTTTTTTATGATAACTTCATCTTTATTGAGTCAGTGTCTGCTGGCTCGTGATCAGAGCAGAAACTATGTTAGGAGAAACTCAGATTAGAAATAGGTCTTTAATATGCCCTGCCTCTCTGCTCTCTTCTGGAGAAATCCAGTAAGGAAGTAGAAACCTCACAGGTTTTTCTTCTGAGGTATTGATATGCCCTAATGTGGCGGTTTTTTCCTACTTGGATAATCAAATCCTGCACAAGATCATTAGTCTTCCAAGATGTCTACCAGTGAGCATTTATAGTTCCTCTTCAATTGGGACAGTTGGCTGGGGAGTTGGAGAAGCAAGTAGTGCTCTAAACTGCTCCCCTTGTTGACATGACCTCAGGTAGCTAGAAGGAAGATGAAAAAAGACCAGAGCAACCTCCATATTTGGAAGATGAGCAAGAAGACTCTACCACATATTACATGAAGGAACAGCAGTTGCCCTGTTTAGAGAAGGTAAAACTACAGTATTTTTTTTTTTTTTACCTAATGCAAATAAAATTGAAGCAGACAATTAATTTATCTTATTCCTGGCAATCTGGTCACTTCCTGTTGACAAGAATGCTATTCAAGCAACCTGCAACAAACCCTGGAAATTTAGACTGTTTCATAGGAAAAAAGATGGGTTGTGTTAATGTTTTATAAAAGAAAGTCTCCAATCAACTACTGTCATCTGTGAAACTGTGTGCTTTATTTTTACACTAACCATACCTATTTTGTTAAAAAAGCTTTACTTTGTTGTTTTCATTGTAACTGCCTTAGTCTTGGCAAAGACTTGAACTTTTGTGAACATATAGATATTCCTAAAAAGTATTTAAGTTTCTTGTTATATTTCTGGATCTTCTGTCTTTTTGCTTGTTTGTTTTCTTCTTCAGACATCTATGTGACAGAAGTGTTCAAATATGTGTTTTGGTTCTATGGGTAAATATTTAGTTTTTTGCCAGCCATTTTGCTAACAAATTTAAAATTCAGGCTAGGTTTAAAAAGAAAGGGTTAAGCATTTGAGGGACTTCTGCATTCAAAATAAATTACAGGTTGTCTTTCTACTTTTATTTCTTATTAAAATATATCTCTTAATGTTGACAATTAGATATGCAACTAGATTAATTTCTGACCACATTTGCCTGGGAATTGTTTTGTTATCCCAGTGGTTCTATTTTCTAGGCCATAGAAATAATGCTTTTTGAGTATGTCAGTGGCAAATATTAGTTATCCCTTGCGTTAAAGATGCTTCACAGTTATTGTAGCTGTAAATTCTGTAGTCCACAACTTGCCCCCGCCCCCCAACCTGAATCATTTACATCAATATTTTCATGCTTTGCTTTTTCTGGAAAACAATAGTACTGTTCCTAAAAAGTATGCTCTTTGACTTTGATTGAGTTGAGCGGCTTTCTCTGCTGAATTGTTTGCAGTCTATACAAGTACTTTATTTTGTGTTAATTTACAAGTAATACAAATAACTTCTGGTAAACCTCAATGCTTTATAATAACTGTTTCATGCGCCTTAGGGAAAAAGTAGCATGGCACAGGTTCTAGTTATTTGCTTAAATGTGTCATCATTTTGGGGGGTTTAAACTCTTCAACTATTTTCATGAAATCAGAGATTTCATGAAATGCAGGGTTTTAAATAATTTGTTTAATTGAACAAATTTAATTGAATTTGTGGGAAATGGTCAAGTACTTTATTTGAAGCAGTCTCCCTGCAGGCCCAAATTTTGCATCATGTAACAAGTAGAAGGTTTGTGTATGTTTTCCAGGATACAAACTTACGCTGACCTAGGTTTTAAAGAAGACTTTCATTTCTTTTCCATCAACCATACCACCAACTGTGGATAAGAATGAACTTTTATCTAGTAACTATTTAAAAGTATTTACTAGCTAGCATTTTTGAAGGGATAATTTTTTTTTTATTTGGCTGTAAGCATGTATTTACTTTTAGTAGAGGCTTGGTAATATTATGTGGAAATCAGGAGTTATTTCTTGTGCTTTATTTAAGTAACTCAAGTTCAAGGGGGACAAGATTAACAATTGAATTGTTAGGACCGAGCCACAGTTACTAGTGTGAACAATTTTTACCTGACAATTTGAAAAGTAGATACTTCTGAAGTGACAGATCTCATTGAGGACTTGTAATATTTTGTAGTCAAGTAAATGTAAATCTAGTTGATTTCATTTGCCATCTCTTCCTGAAGTAATTTGGTTTCCTGTAATGTTACAGTAGTGCGTGTCTGTGCCGATGTGATGTTTAATGCCTGGTGTTACAGCTTGTGATGCAACAGTGGGTCTATATAAGTAACTAAATAAAGTACTGAGTCATTCACTGGCTGAGATTATAGTTATGGTAGGCGTTTTTTGGAAAAAAGAAAAATAAAATCTGTTTTCACTTCTGCCATACGATTCCCTTCATTCACCACTTCTAGCCTGTTGGGAAATAATTCATTGCATTTCCCCATATGTATTAATGAGGATAATTCATTCCTTCTAAATAATAATCAATTAACTCTGAGAACTATGTATATGTTTCTTATTTCCTAACAGCACAACTTGGAGACTATAATGCTTCACTACATCATTCAGGATATCTGTCAAATTACAACTTTATACCAGAGCAGAACAAAGATTTTCTTACCAAAGTAGAATCGCTACATGAGCAACACAGGTAATATTAACTTTTAGTTCTTTCTCATCTCTTGAATTTTTAAAGAAAAAAAAAAAATCATGCCAAAAGGAAGGCTCAGGTTCTTAGTAGTTTCAATACAACAGGCAATTTCATATAGCTTCTGTTAAATGAAGTATTTGGTTTTATCATGTAGGTACTAGACTAATCTTATTCAGAATATGATGTCAATCTGTTAAAATGTTGGAAGTTCTATCAATAACAACCAGTAGATCAGTTCACATTATACATTATTAATGGCCGCCATTACACATACACTAGATTACTGTACTAGATGTCTGAGGGATTTTTTTGGATCAAGAACATTTGACCACTTTTTAAATCCTTTAGGTCTTTTTTTGTCTGTCTATGGGGAAACACCCCCCACACCATGAAACACTTCAGTTAACATTCTGCTTTCTCTCCGCTCTCCTGAGTGTAATATAAAGGCTACAACAGATTATGCCGGTCAGTCTGCTGCTAATTACTCATTCTGACCCTGCTGATTTGTCTCTTGTTAGACTGCAGCTTTAGAATTAGTGGTGTTGATCAGATATTCACAGGCTGAATGCAAATACACCAACCTAAAAAATTATCTGTGAGCATTTAAGCAAATGAAATTCAAATCTCTGTGGACTTTTCCTCTCTGTCTGTATCTTTACTGCAGCAGAGCTAGTTCCCCACTCTCCTAGTTCTTTGATTTATACCATGAAATATCTCCAGTTTCATCCCTGTCGTCCCTCCCAGCCCTGATATTCCTCAACTTTTTGTGTCATCTTTCAATACTCTCCCTCTTGTTTCTTTACTGCTAATGGCTGCAGTGAGTAATTCTGAACTTCATGTCTGCTGCCTAGCAGTTCAGAACATGCATGTTGCTTAGTCGTTTATGGGGTGAAAAAGAGGTAACCACTGAACTTGAACTGCAACCATTTCCTGTGTGTTGGTGCTTTCCTAGCAGGTCATGTTTAGAAACATAACAGCTGAGGCCTCTGCTCCTACCGAATTCATTTGCAGAAATTTTTTAGAGGACTTGTAGACAGGCATGAATAAATCTGTTGGTCTTTAGAAAACAATAGTCTTGGAGATCACTGAGGGAAGATTCTGAAGTGTCTTGAAGTAGTTTGGTTCAACTCATGTATTTAGTGCTGCCATAACCAGAGGTATAAAATGATTCACATCCCGCGGAGAAAAGACTGGAAGTTACTACTGATGTAGACGGGTGGGGTCTGATGGAAAGACTCCTTTCTTTTCTAGGTCATTTCAGTGAAATTGATGCTTTCGTTGAGTTCTTTTGGTAGACTAAGGCCTTGGTGACTGAGGCGTTTAACTGCTGTATTTGAATTCAAGTAGGTGGTAGTAATGAAGTTGTGAATAAAAATACTTCAGTAGACTGGACTGGGAAAAATGTTTCTTTATTGTTTTAACCCTTTTTTGAAACTCAGCTTTTCAGGTCTTTATTTTGGGGTGCAGGGACAGGCAGACAAACTATTGTATATTCGGACAGTATTTCTTCCTTTGGCATTCATAGTGGATACTTCTGTCTGACACATGGTTTTGATTAGATCAGTGCTAGTAACATACTTGACAAAAATGGTTCTTGGGTTCACCAGGCCTTCTGAGAAGGAAAGACAGAAGAGAATTTATTGTCTTATAGTCTGAGAAGAATAGCTTTAATTTTGTTTGAGATATCTGCTTATCTGGTGTAAATAATATTTGTTGTAGACCATATGGGTTATCTGTTACTATTCTCCCTTTTAAATCAGCATTCTTAGGTTACAGGATTGCGAAGTGCTTGGTGTTTATTTTATGGGAAATTTTTATGAAGGAAAATTAAGGGGGTGGAATAGCTGAAATGTATACTGACCTTGAAAAGCCATGTCATGTCTTGTATCTTGTAGCTCAGTGCAAGTTGGTTTTCTTTTTATGCTGTTCTGCAAAATCTGAGGAAGTTGTTTTATGAACGTGTTCATATTAGACACTACTTAGTGGACAGTAAGTAGCTGTTGAGAAAGTAACTGTTGTCATATTAAATGGGTATAGTTTGCAAAGTCGTCCTTCTGTGTTCATCCCTAAATACATAGGGCAATTTTTCTGTGTGTAGCTTGTTCTAACAAGGTTTTTGTACCTTTTTTTTTTACTTAGTACAAATACAGCCTGAGGTCTTAGGATGTTGATATTATCAAATTGGTAATGTTTTTGTAGTGCTTGATAGATCTGGACGTCAATCTGAGGAGAAGGATGCCTTGAAACTTCATATGATGCTCATATTCCAGATGAAGTTTGTTAGCCCTTAGGTATCAACAGCTATAAAAAATTGGAAGGAGACACTAAGACTGGTTTCCTCTTATATGTTTATCTCAGCGAATTTCCTCTTGCCCATTTATCCTGCTGAGTAACTACCACTTGCTTAGGGACCTCAAGGTTTCATTTCATCTGTAATTGAATAAAGAGGTGTAACAGCAACAAGAAGAAAAAAAACCTAAGACTATGCTGAAATACTTTGTCTTGTTGGTCCTTCAAGACACAAGGCCTGATTGGTCTGGTGCAGATAATGTATGCAAATTGACAAAATTTGTTGGTATGCAACAGACTTTTCCCACCTTTATAAGAAGTACTTAATCAGAATTTAGTAAGTGAAAATACTGTACTCGTGCAAATGTATTCAGCGTCCTGTTGTAATCCTGACCATAATAATATGGTCATCTTGTGATTTTTTTTTTCTTCTCTACCTTTCTGACCCAGTGAAAGAGGCTGACTAACATTTTTTTAAACTCAGGGTGACAATAGTTAAAGTAGATACAGATGTGAGTAAACAGTTTATCTCAGGATTACATACGAACAGCTTTCTCTTCATTTTTACTTCTTTTCCCAATTTTGTGACATCCTCAAGCCACACTGATGGCAATGGCTTTCCAGTTGAAGGTAACTTTCAGTTTGATGAAGCATGATTGTAATATTTCCTAGAGTGGTTGTTTCAGAGCATAACATTTTGATGACCTAGAACTTGAAAGGAGGGTTATTAACTGGAAGTATTACATGCTTAGCTTTTGAGGGAAAGCCCCTTTTAAAAATGAGAATGAATGTCTTTATATCTGGAGTTCTTAACACAATGTTATGTCAGATTTTTACAGGTTGTATTTAAATTGTATTTGGTTAACATAATTTTATGCATGTTGTTTTGGAAGCTCACCTAGCATAGATTTGTTTTTACCCGCTCTTCGTTGCGGCTATAATAGGATGATATAGGATAACTTTTTCTACTTAGATGTGTGTAAATATTACTCATGCCCCTCAGCCTCTGTTCTTACACTTACTTCGACACACTGTAGTGCTTGAATAGCTGATCTGTGCTGTGAGACCACAATTGCTGTGAGCACAGCACAATGTCAATAGGCTACCGCAGATTCCATGTTAGGATGGCCTCTTATCTGACCTGTTCTCAACTGGTCTTGGCGCTGCAGTTTATTGAAAAGGTCTGCTTTTATCATCATGGTTAAAGGAATCTTGTTTAGGTTACATTGCATTCCTCTCACATGAGTAAATAGTATGCTGAATGGGAAAACAAGCTAGGTAGGGACTACTTTGGATTCTTTTATTTTTAAAATTCCAAGTAGATTCCATGTAACCTTTCCTTGAAGATGTATAAACTTCTTATTCGAGGTCTGGGGGATTTTTGAGTTTTTGTCTCTGGGGAAAAAAAAAACACCGGTCTCAGAACTGTGGAAGCTTTCTGGAAGACCAGAAGATAGAATCTTCGTAAGTCTTGCAGCATATTTCACATCTAGTAGCAGGAGTGAGTTTCCTAACTTTAACTTATTTAATTTTCTTGCTCCCCTTTGTTGTTGTTGGCTTGTCAGGGTTTTTTTGTGTGTTTTGGGATTTTTTTGGTGGTTTTTTTTTTTTTTTAGTATATTCCTGCTTCTAATCTGTATTCTAGATTACTTCTTTCTGAGACACTATACGATACAGAGTGTTTACTGATACAGCTTCTTGTTGTAAAGGAAGCTTTTGTAGAGGAATTGTTATCTCGTTCCTTTGAACAAAACAGTTGCAAATGTTTTTTCTAAAAGGAACTGGGCTGTGGAATTCTGTTTTTTCTGTATTTGGAATACATGTAATATTATGTCTCAAATTTTTGACTATAATTTTTTTTCCCCCTCTCTTTTAGTGGCCTCAAGCAATCTGAAGCAGAGTCCTGCTACATAAATATAGCACGAACACTTGAATTCTATGGAGTGGAGTTGCACAGTGGTAGAGTATGTTTACATTGTGATTTTTCACTTGGAAAAAAAAAAAAGTCTTTTTACATGAACTTAATAGGAGTAAAACCAGTAATATTTAAATATTGACTTTATCGTGTTACTTTTAATTGAAGATTTAAGTAATTTTTCAGTGGTTTCTGGGTTCAACCAAGTAAGCTAGATTTCCTTGAAAGACCAAAATGTATTTTTAAGATAAATTGTTCCAATACTGCAATATATTTTACTTAATACTTTTATTAAAGTTCATGAATGTCTTAGCATGAAAGAAAATGAATGCTCTGTTTAGTGCTATGGTGTAGTTGGCAAGTCTTTTAAGAATTTACTTTCTTTGAATTTCTAACAATGTTAAGAATATAGAGGCTTTTCTTTTTTTACTTCTTTTCTATTCCTCTATTCTATGATTGTAGGCTAAATCAAAACAATGTGAAAGGTGACCACAAAAAACGTGTTTGAAAACTGTCAGATACAGATACATTGATAAGAAACATGGCTTAGTATTTCACTAGTTGATGGGATTTAATTTTTTGGTCACGCTAGCGGTTTGAGACAAATCCCTGAAATACTGGTTTTTAATTGCTTCCTTGTGTACAAAGTTACCATTTGTGCTTTTCTGTAATAGCAGATTACTTTGGCATAAAGCTTATAGTATAAAAACTAAATGAAGTGTAGCACAGATAATTGATTTCTTAGATGAGGATGACTACTGTTTTTCCTAACATTTTTATGAGATATGTTAATAATCCTGATGCTGAGAATTTTAATGAAAAAGTTGTCAATTTTGCTAATGATGGATGGAATAGAAAAGGCCCATTTCTTCCTTCAGTGTGAAGTTTTCTTATTTGTGGTAGCATAAAAAAAAAAAGACAAAAAAACCCCAAAAAACCAGAAGTGAGTGTTTCATTAGATTTTTAAGAATTCCGAAAGTATTCCTGTTTAAAGCTACTGATATTACATTCATGTTCATGAAATTCGATGCTCAAAAAGTAGGTAACCTTTTTAAGGATGGGGGAAATACAGAAGAAAGGAAATAGCTGAGGTGATCAAAATGTGAACTGTCTTTGCTCATACCATTTGATATGAGTATCAGGAGAGAAAACTGTTATGTGACAACTGTTAAAGGTGATCAGATATCTTGATTGATGTGCATTGGTTGTGGGTAAGTAATCTAGCACAAGTGAAAAATTTCCTATGTTCTGGTGTCTTCTGGCAATGTAAAAGCCTTCCCAATTTCTGACAAGATTATTACCTTTAAATGACAAATGGGCATCTTACTAAATCTGACTTTATCTATTGGTTCATTGTCTGTCCATGGGGTCATCTATCACCCTTCTGCTTTATTGAAGAACTCTTTCCAGTCACACTTGAGATTTCCCTATATGCACTTAAATTGATCAGTCTGTGCCTTTTAACTTAAGTTGGCTTATCAAAATAGTAGGCAACAACAGAAGTTCCAAGTCTTTCACTGTGAGGCTATTCTCTTAACATTCATGAGATGCTGTTTCTTAAAGCTCTTTAACTTCCAACGTCCATCCTGAGTTGTAGGCCACCAAACTACATGCCGGATGTCAGTAGTGGTCATACCAATGTCAAGTAGTTAGAATAGTTTAGGGTAGGTTCAGACATTTTCAACTAAATGAAATGTCTTTGCAGTAAGCCTTCTGAAGATAAGTGCCTAAACAGTGTATTTAATTTTTTTTTATTTTTTTTTCCCCAGTGCACTTTCATATTTATTGACCTGGGGCTCACAGTTGTCAGACTATTAGTCATGAGCTGTTATTCTGCCAGACACCATACTGTATAATCTGAATCAAATTAAGCACAGATTTGAATCAAAGCCTTATCTGATCTAGGCTGCTAAGTAGCTGTCTTGCTACTGTTTAAATCCAAATTAATATTTTGGTCACAATTCAATTTTTCTGAAAGATGGAAATATTTGAAGCGGTCTGTTTTTTTTCTAGCACTTGAACTGAACTTCTAGACAATTGGAAGCTGCTAGGAAGGAAAGAGAAAGCAAAATAGAAAATGTCATGCCACCTTTTAAATCTGTGTTTTGACATAATTTGGATGTTGAGTTTTGTTCTTCCTCTCCTTCCTTATCTCGTAGTGGGTAATGGGATAAGAAAAGTACAGAGGAGGATAACGTAAATCAGTATTTAACTAGCTAGATACCTGCTGTTATCATTTTTATCTCTATAATTTATTATTGTTATTATCTCTATAAGGAAACATAAAGAGAAAAATATATGCGTGTTATTTTTCAGTTGTACAATTGAATAGCATAGATGTTTTGGAAGGGAAATAACTGCTTTTCTACATCATCTTTCTTTGTTGAGAGCCTCTTTCTTTATGCTAGCCCAAAATCTTGTTCTCATGTTTCTTGGGTTTATCACAAGAGAATTGACCATAACAAATAGCATGGGAAGTTAGTGTATTGGACTGGGATAAAGGGGGATTTGGGGAATGAACTTTGTTCATACAAAGCTCCCAGAGAATCTAGAGTAGTTTAGGCTAGTTAATCCCTATCAAGTGTTTAGCTAATCCTTTATTTCTGCAAAACCATATAGGTCTTCAGCTTTTTGTACTAAAGCTGTTTTTCCTTCACTATTGATTTTTAAAAGCAGGGTTCTGGAGTAAACTCCAAATGCTAATAATACAGGTTTCTGCCCTGCTGTGTCATGGCAGGGGTCAGCTAAATTACGTGCAGTTCATCTCCTAAGTACCTCATTTTTTCTCCCCAAGTATTAAAATAAAAGGGCATCAGTTCTGGATTCCTATAATGTGCTGGAATAAACTGGCAGTTCAGGACCTTCTTCTGAAGGAGATTCAACGACCTCCTCTAGCAGCATTTCTTGGCAAAGTGGGGCAAAAAGTTATGAGGATTATGAATAATTTCAGCTGTTTCTAGGCTACCTTGATGTTAAGTGTATTTGGGCTGCTACATACTTAATGATTTCCTTTTATTATATTATCAGAGACAGGACTTGTGTTCCTCTTGTCTTTTCTATATTCAGTGTTAATGCACTATGTATTAAATAGGTTATGCTTATGCTCCATGAGCTGTTGTGTATTTCCTTGGATGTTTATAAAGCATGCTGCAAAAGTAGGTTCAGCTTCATTGATTCATATGCCTGTATCATCCTGCTTTTCAACTGTTTTTAAAGGATTTATTGTAGACTTTACCATGGTATTGTTAGAGGACGTGCTATCAGTTCTATTCTTCTGTACTTTACTAGTATAAAGAAATTGGGATTGGACATAGAAGACAACTGTATATTAACTGAACACGTACTACCATCTACAGGAGCACCTAAGCTACTGAAGGATTTAAGACAATTCATTACCCTTGACCATCCTTTACAAAATAGTCTGAAATTACTTTTGTGTCAAACGTGATGTTTTAACGAATGGGTTCTACACTTCCATGTAGTTTTATTCGTGTGTTCAGCTCTGTTTAGAAATTTGTGTAGTAATGTATTAGTTTGTGTTGATCATAGAGAAATAAGAAGCCAAGATTTGCAATTTCTGTATCACCAGTTTGGGCTTAGGGTTCAATTGACCGTGTGTTTCCTCTTGAGTATCTCAATACATAAAAAACATTGTAAATTTATGGATGCATTTTTGCAGTTGATCTAATGCACGGTTTTAGCTAACAATGGGTTCAGTTCAGTGTGTCAACTATTCATGTAATATTCCTCTAGCATACTCTTGATATGCAGAATTGTGGTCACCTCCTGTCAAGTCTTTGCTGATAGACCCTTTTTAGAAAGGTCCTTTCTGGAAAAGGAGTTATTTCCTTGGTCTTTTTAAGCAGTTTAGAATCAAGATATTTGTGTTCAGTTCCCAAAATTCTGTGACATTTACCAGACTGATCTTGGAAAGTACTTGAACTTCTTTCCCATAGTTAAATTGATATGGGTGTACTTGAAACTTTGTGATACTGACCTAAAGAATATCTAGTGTACATTGAAACTTGTTTTAGTGGGTGCAAGTTTATAATATGTTGAAGGAAAGAGATGCGCGGGGAAAAAAATCCAAATGTGTGATTGAATTTTTGCCTCAGGACTAGCAATTTAAGTATAGAAAACTTGTAAGTTAATTTATAAGTAGATAAATGGGACAAACTGCTTCTGAGTTCTTAAAGTTTGGGGTTTTTTTTTCAGGATCTTCATAACCTAGATCTTATGATTGGGATTGCATCCGGTGGAATTGCTGTGTACAGAAAACTCATCTGCACAAGCTTCTATCCCTGGTAAATTCCTTTAGTAGTAAAAAAACTTGTTTGGTCTTTTTTAACTTAATTCCATTTGCTTTAACATTTATTCCAAAGAAGCCTACAGAACTTAATCTTTATTGGGATATCATGGTATTTCCTTGCGTTGAGATAAAAATGGAAACTCTTGCTTAGGTTTTTAATTCTCTAATACTTTTGGACTCCTTGCACTACATGAAGTCTTGATCAAGTTAATTCACATACAGGTTTCAGTAGATGATTAGGAGGAGCCTGTGGTCTTAGAGGTTGCTGTTGCAGCAAATAATGTTTTATATTTTTTTAAAATCACTATTACTTGTAAAGCTCAACAGCTAATGGTCTGATCATTTTATCTTGTAATTCAGCAAGAAGATACTTGCTTCTCAGAAGAGAAATGTAAAATGAGTTATTTGGCATCTCGGATTTACTGGAACTAGGATAATATAATTTAGATGAATTTTTAAATGCTATTAAACAAGACTAAATAATATTAACAGGTTTTGAAGTCTCTGAGGGAGAGTACAAATGCATGATAGTGCTGTAGAAAATAATCACTGCCAAGAAGCAATGTGCAAAAGATATCTAACGTGAAGGACATTAGAAATTAATTACAATATCATAATTTAAATCAAATTTATGGGCTTTGTTATTTATACCATAGTGAAAATGATAACATAATTTGGAAATTCTGTGAAGGCTGGGTCATTCCTTAAGGTTTTTGGATTGGATCAGAAATAACTTTTCCCAGTCTTTCTTTTTAAAAATAAGTATGAGTTTGTGTACTTGATAAACTTTAGCTTTATCATGTTATGCATGATTTCCTCCTATAATTTGTAACGGTTTTGCTGGAGAATGCTTCCTTAATCATGGCAGAAAAATGCATTGTAATGCATTGTACTTGCTTTTTGCTACTTAATTATATAAAAAGGTACTGCTCAGGAGCATTCCATAAATATTTGAATCATTCTGTCCTTTCATTATGAACTCAACCTAGCAGGTATTTCCTGTGGTAAAGCAATAAAAAAGGTTTCAGTTTAATTTTATTGGAAAATATACTGCGCAGTCTCTGGATTTTTCTTATGTCTTTGCAGTGAATTGTCTTTCAACTCAATTGGATGTACTGTAAACATCCTTAGATGTGTGTCAATAATGCTCTCATATAGCCCAGTAACATCTTGTATTTTTACATCTTTACTGCACACTAAAGCATAAAAGAATTTTACCTTTTATATTTGTGCCCTGAGCTCTGCCCTGTCATATGTCAGCCTCGCAACTTCTTTAAACAGCTGCAGGTTTTAAAAGCTGCCAGCTGGAGGCACATTTTCTGTCTTCTTCAAGTCATCTTACGCTAATTGGTGACCTAAGGTATGAAAGGATAATAGTAATCCTGAAAACCATAGCTATGACATTTTAAAATCCAGGACTATCTGATTTCTAGGGAAGGGAAAGAGAGCTTTGAAGCCCTTAAGACAAGAGAAACCCACAACTTTTACTGCTGGAGAGCACACGGGAATAAAATACAATGCCAAAACATTATTTACAAATATCTGTTCCCATTTACAAAAAGAAATGGAAGGGGGGGATAATCCACAGATTTTTCAGTTAAAATATTTTCCACTTTGAAATATGAGGTTTAGGCAGCAGTGTTTTCAGCTGACAGCTAATGCAATTGTTCCAAGCTTTCCTACTCTCTCTCTAAAAATATCTTCTCAATTTGAAAGGAGCAAATACTCACTACATAGGGGATAAGTTTTTGATATTTTATTTTTGGCTTCTAGAATGAGTTAATCATAATTCTTCATGGGGGAAAAATGTCTGTTCTCTGCCTCCTGAAAACAAGCAAACAAGGAAAGTCACTAGAGCAGACTAGCCTGTGCCGTCCACTTGCAATTTTTTTTTAGAATTCAAAGTATGATATATTTCTGTAATGCCAGGAATTTTTATGTATCTTGGTTGGGCTGAAGGTTTGCAGGAAAGGAGATTCTGAGAATGCCAATAAAAATAAAAAAAGTCAAATCCATTCAGGTAATCGAAATAGTATTTAGGCTTTTTATGTAACGCCATCTGTAGTAATGAGTTTCTGTTATGGGCTGAACCAACTTTACCGTAACTGTGGTAGAACTCAAGGTGGCAGCAAACACCACCAAAGCACTCTGCAATACTAAGTAAAATACTGTGCAGCAGTAGTGGATGACAGTGATACAACTATGCCATATGGTAGTAGTCAAAGGGGACCAAAAGTTTTCAGGAACAGAGGCAGTGAGAGAGTACTTCCTTGGCAAAAGGGGGATTTTCAATCAAAGCAACCTATGTAAGCAGCTGACTGATCAGTCAGAGGCAATGCAAGTCAAGGCAGGTTTAAAATATAACTCTGGATTTAATGCAGTATTTTATATGCTCTAAGAAGCTATTCTCAGGATTTCTTAATTGTTATGTGGTAATTTCAAAATTCTTTTTGCAAGTAAACTGTTATCTTAATGACAAAAACATACAAGCACTCTCTACAGCAGCAATTATGGTTGTGTGTTAAATGCTATTCGGTGTATGTAGTTTCTTTGCTTTGAAAACTTCAGAGAAACTGCTAGAGGAATGCATTCCGCATTGCTAGTTAACATTTTAAAAAACAGTTTGTCAAATCTTTCAGAACAAATTTGACAGCACATTTCAGGCTGAATATTCCAATGTTAAAGTATACGACTTTCAGCTACATAAACATTTTTGCTTCAAGACAAAAATACCAACTATTAGTACGAAGTGCTAGCACAGAACTGCCAATTTGATTGGAAATGAATAATTGTGTTGCCCAGTAAGTGACAAATCTATTTTGACTCTTGTGAATGACAGGAAGACAGGACCCAAGAGATGTATCATTAGTATTCTATAAGCATAGAGCATTTTACAAGTAAACTGTGTAATTTAATAATTTGTGAATGTTGCATACTCACTGGACACATTATCAGTGATTGATAAGGGCAGCTGAGCCACCAGGTAGAATAAGAATAGTTGCATATTGTTCAGATCATGTTTTGGATGTGGCATTTTCAAGCACTTATTAAATTGGAGTAGTTTAAGGTACCTTAATCTCTTGAATTTTTTTTGTGGATTGGGCTATATGCAAAAATTCACTCAACTTGTAGGCGTAACATTGCAAATGGTTTTTAGTTAATGTTAAATAAAACTGTCAGATTAGTGAATATTCTTTGTCACTGTATTAAATAGGTTTAGTTGTACTTTAAGAAGAATGAGTGGAACTAAGAGGGATGCTTTACTTAGAGGAGAGTCCAAATAGAGAGGTTTAAAGCTGTGATTTGACTTAAAGTAATTATGTGGTCATGAAGTGNAAAAAACTTGTATGTTGAATTTTAATCTAAGTCAAGAAATGTGTTAAGAAAGAACCAGAGGCGCAAAATTTGTGTGCCACTGGTTCGGGCGGAGCAGCACTAGAATTAAGAATGGATTTATATATAAATGAGTTGCATACAACTGAAAACTTACATGACTTTATTGACAAATTCAATATACAAAACTTTTAGATGAGCAGTACAGACAAGTCTTGTTTTGCTGTAGGAAGGTGCGTGTGTACCTAAAAGTTTGTTTAATTTAGTAAAGCTAATAAGCATATAATTAAAATGAAAATTGCTTGATCATCATTGTCATCTGTAATCTTTACCTTAAAAAAAAATCTTTATTCATGCTATGTATATATGGAATAGAGGTGTTCAGTTCTGTATAAAATTACCACATAAATTATGCAGAAATGAAATGAAAAATATATTAACACTCATTCATACAGTGTTCATTCTTCTACAATTATGATTTTAACTACAATGTCTGTTTGTCATGTTTTGTATTAACAACTAATTTTCACATTGTGAAGCCAATTCTGTGAAGTCTCTGGGAAATTTCAGGTGATATATGACCAACCATATTTGTGTCATTAGGGTCTTAAATTTTGTCCCTTTAATCACAGTTTTTGTGTGATTCTTAAGTTATATAAACTTGACACATTTAACATTTGTGTAGCTTAGTAAAGGATGTCATCAAGTTTTTGCTTCAAGAATAGATTTGGTGGGAGAGAATTGCTATGAGTTATTTAAAGAGTAACTGAGGAATAATCTTAATTTTCAAAGAATTTGGGTAAAATTTGTGCTTTGGGGTCTTGATGGTTTTGCTCCTCAACACTGGAAATGGCTACATATTATTAATTGACTGTTTAACAGCTACAATCGTTTAGGCTTGCTGTACACAGTACATTGTTAAGGTTTTTTTCCCCTCTAAACACTGTTTAATGTTTCATAGTCTGTTTCTTTATTTTAGGGTGAACATATTAAAAATTTCCTTTAAAAGGAAAAAGTTTTTTATACAACAACGACAAAAACATGTAAGTAGTCATATAATTTTTCTTTACTCAAGTGGTCACGTTCAGTTATTTGTTTTGCCCTAAATGCTAAGACAACAAAAGGCTCTATTGTGTTAACTTGTTCTTGAAAGTCTGTTTTGTTATCTTGCCCTTGCTATTGTGGTCCTTTTATGCTCTCTCCATTTCCTATTTTTGTTTCCAGCATGGAATCTTTTCACATTCAGTCTATTTGACTATATCTTACCCACTCAGATTTCTTCTCGCTTGCAGACTTGGGCGAAAAGCAAATCTTCATCCTTTCTCCAGTATTTTGTAATCTAGTTCATAATCCTGATTCTTGCCATTATTTGCTGGTCTTTTCTTTTATGGTCTCTGTGCCCAGTAGAGTGCCTAACTGCAGTGAATCTACTGAAGAGCTGCTAATCCCATCTAGTAGGATTGTGTGGGGTTCCTTCTGCTTATGTGGCTCGGAGTTCTGGGAGTAAAGGAGATAGCTGGAGTCAAGGACGGTTCTGCACCTGAAAGCTGTGAGGTTGGGAATGGAAATAGTACAACTCCCGTTGCATGTAATGTAAAACACTTTAGAAGTTGGCAAAGTATCTGAAGATAGTTCACAAAACTGATGTACAATAGAAAATTTAAGAGTATTCTTCATAATGCAGCATGTTTTTTGCAGAACAGTAGTAATATTAAGTTATTTAATAGAAAAAAAATTATTGGAATACTGTGCTGCCACAATGTGAACATATAAATTAAGCTATCTTTGAGGAAAAGAATATTTAATATGATGGAAAAAAATAGGGAAATTAGTGACCAGCAGATACATAGATACTTTAATTCAGTTGACGACAGAGCTCAAATAGTAAAAGGTAAGTGTTAGCTTATACCTAAACTTTGTGAAAGTGCTTATAGTAAATGAGTTCTTAAACTGCTAGGAGCTATGTTATGAAGAGAACCTCTTCACCCTCATAGATTAGAGGGTCTGCTGAGCACAGATTGCTTGGGAGGCTTTTTTTTTTTTTTTTTNNNTAGAGTATTTTCATCATTTTGTTTTCCCCTGTAAGCCTCCTCGTGCCTGCTGACTCCTAGTTTGGTAAGGTAGGAATAGGAACTATACTGGTTTGCAGGTGACACTTTAAAGCTTCCAGTAATGAAACTTTATATCCAGTGTGCTTATCTAGTGCTTAAACACAACTTTTTTGTATATCAAGATAGGGTTTTACTTGCTGTAGATACTTTAAAATTCTTTGCGAATAGAACAGATGTATATCTTCTCTGTTCTTCTCTGATGCTGAAGTAGCAAGAGTCTCACCTTAAATGTTGAGAACTGTTCCCTTTACCTTAATGGTCACATATCTTTCTAATTCTCACTTCTTGATAACTATTGAAATAACATTCTATCTGGAACTTGAGTTCCACTTGAGGCATGATAGGCACTAGATTCCTGGATTCTCACTAGAATGTTCTTTGTCTTCAAAATGTTGCATCAATTTAATACCACAGCTTGTGAGGTGAGCCTATTAATGAATATGCTTAGGTGTCAAAATCCAGTCATAATTCAAAACAACTGGAAAAGATGAGATGAAATCAAAAACTTGCTTTTTTTCACTAAGGTGCTGAGTTGTGATAACAATTAACTCAGGCCTTATGTTGTCTTCCTTGCTCCTCTTTGCTTTACTCTTCATTGCATTTTCTTTGCATCAATAACTATATTAACTAACCAAAGCTGTGTCTTATGCAAAACTCTGAAATAGCTTAACAAGCGCTATGGTAAGTGAGGCCATAAATGTGGATGGCACAATTGTGTAATACCTGTGGTTCACTAGCACTTTGGCAGTGAAGTTACATGTAAGAGTTTATACCAAGACATGCAAGCTTTGTATTTTGCTTCCTTTTCATCTCCTCATTGTGGCCTCATGTTATCTATCCAGAAAGCAGCTCTACAGCCATCACAGCTGATCTGTTTTCCCCCAAGATGGATCACTGTTAACATCTTCAGTGTCTTCTAAAGGGCTATCAAGCAGATGATTTTTGCGTACTGTGGTTCTTGAAAGAATCTTGTTAAAGTGAACCCTTATGTGAAGAGTTTGAATTCAAAGATTGAGGGTTGTTTTTACTTTCTGTATTGAGCCCTTAATGGAACATTTAACAATTTTGTCATGGGAGGTCAAGACCTGACTGGAAACCTGAAACTATATTTAGACTCAGAATATTATGCTCTGAAATACAGAATGCCACTCTAGACTTAAATATTTCATTAACACTGTAAGGATTAGGATCTGAAAAACTTAAAAATTTTTCAATATTGTTTAAACTTTTAAAATGTCCATTTTGCAGTTTAGAATTTCATATAGACACAGGGCTATTTTGGCCATCTCTGGTTTAGAATCCACTATACCCTGATTTCTTCCCTCCACCAAGCATTTTCCTTATTTAACCTAGAATTAATTTTATTGTTGTTTTATGAGATTGTTTGTTGTGTTCGATGTGCTTGTATATGTTGAAACATGGTATTTCTTACCATTACAGAATGAATCCAGAGAGCATATTGTTGCCTTCAACATGTTAAATTATAGAGCATGCAAAAATCTGTGGAAATCTTGTGTAGAGCATCACACATTTTTTCAGGCAAAGAAGTCACTACCTCATGAAAAAAAGATATTGTCACATTATTGGACCTTTGGTTCTAGAAATCCAACAAAGTAAGTCTTGTTTGAAAGCAATGTTTTGCTCTGTAATGGGGGGGGATTTCTGGCAGTGATAGCTCAAGCTGGAGTGACAGAGTTCAGTTCTGCCCACAGCATTTAATAAGTTACATAGCTGTACTTTCTGATTCTGCAATGTGATGGTATTATAATAGAATTTTTCTTATAATTTCCATAAAATGTACTTGAATATAAGCATGTTTTCCTGGTGCTGTTTCAACTTGCTATTTCAATTTGAGGTATAAAAATACTAGAAAGAAAAAATGCCATGTAGCTAATGATCCAATGAGAGAATTTGCGTAACAGATTTGTTTTGAACTGTTTACCCCGATAGTGTCATATACACACTGTTTAATATGTTAAGGTGATTTCTGAAGTGTGTCATACCAACCACTTATTACTGGCATTGAGATCAAAACTTTGTCGTGTCCAAGTAACCAATCTCATGATACCTTTTGTGATACTTCTAATCTTTTATTTGCCTTGTTGGGTTCTTCTAGTCACGGAGCTGTTAGTTTCATAGTGGTATCTAAGATCTAGTTCCCTGAAAGTAATACTTTAGAGCCTTTCATTTTGCTGCATGAAGTTGGGATTGTTCCTTCCCATATGTACCAACTGGGCCCTAACTTCATGAAACTTCATCTGCCAGTCACTTGACGTTGTAATGTCCTTCTGCATTTCTTCATGATTGACCTTTATTTTTGCCATCCTCTGTAATTAATATCTTCAGCATACTTTTTTCACTCTTTTCTCTAGATCGCTAGTGAATGTTGAACAGAAGAGCCCCCGGCAGATATCACTTTAAGACTTCACCGCTGATCTCTTTTCCACTATAAATCTAAGCCATTTTTTCCTATTTTCTCTTTTATGTCACAAGTGAAGTCCTCCTCCAAGTGAGGACCCCGTTCTCTAGTTCCTTAATTTCTTTATGCTTTTAAGGTACCTTGGCATATGACTCTTTGAAATCTTGAGCAGATTAAATCACTAGTCTAAAGTGGAAGGTTATACTCAAGTAGTTCTGCTTTTTCATCTTAGAGGCTTTTAGATTTTTTTTTTTAATGTATCACTCTCAGTGACTTCTTTCATTATGTTGATTTGCTCTGTTGTTTCATTTATCAGCAATTCAGCTACAAACGTATCATGTCACATGTCATCGTAGTCTCATCACTGTCTTGTCCCCACCCCACCCCTGAAAAAAATTCTGTCATGAAACATAACAAAAACCTTTCATATTAATAGTGAATGAAAAAGTCTTATGTCATTGTCTTTCCAAATGACAGATTTTGGAGGGTTCTTTGACCCTGTGATCATCCGTAGTCCCTGTAGACTCTAGAAACCCACTTGTTCTGATGATTTTCGGAGAAGTATTTTATTGGGGTATTTTGTGAATGGTGTGTGTTTGTAGTTTTTTCGCAGTGTGTTCCCTTAATAACTTTACACTTAATTCATCAGACTGGTTCTTTCTTTCCTATTTGGATAAGCTTCAACTTTTGAATGATGTCATCATACTTCAAATATCTTCCCAGACTTTGGTGGCTGCCTGACTTTTCATACTGTCACATCTCTTTAGACACTGCAACAATTCATACCAAGTCGACGAGTATTTCTTGTAAATGGAGCACTTAGCCCGTGAGGGCTGTCCAGCAGTAAGAAGGCTGATGAAATGTTCTCTACTGGAGTGGAATTCCATATTTTCACCTGGTATTAGATCATGGCTGGAGCAAGTGAAACAAGTAGTTGTATAAACAGTGATCTAATTTTATAGCATTTTATAGATCCGTATTTTGAGAATTAGCTCTCTATGGAGTCATATGAACTTGTTCTTCCTATGGTGAAGATATTGAGGAGATTACTTTCTCAAAGCTTGTGGGATTGTCATGTCCTAGTGACCTTTATTTCTCTCAAATTTGCAAACAGATTGAAAATCTTGATGCTTGTATATGCACATGCACACACAAGCATTCTCAGCCCTTGTAATGTTAAGAAAGAAAATAGTACAAGTTTCAAGGTTTAGTATCATTCCAATTTTTATGAAAAACTGGATTTTTTGCAAAATTTACTGTTACAGTTTTTTAATTGTAGGATAGTTCTCATTGTTCTCATTCTCTTAGAATAATTTCGTGTTCTGAGGTATTATCTCTGGTGAATTGCTTATTTAGGCTTTTAAGAAATCTCTAGGGAGAACTGTTCATTGTGATAATGTCTGTCAGCTGAATTAGATCCTCTGTACTAACGCATTCTTTGGCCACATTTATGCTGGCAACAGACATGAAATTTAGGATCTGCATGAGGCAGAAATGACTTGGCAACCTTTACTATCAGAGACTTTTAAAGTACATAAGCAACAATAAATTTGGAAGACTTTCAGTATTTCTTATCAACTTAGTCACTGTCACTGAGCAAATTATTTTCTCAAAAGATTTAAGAGAAGGAGTGAACAAGTCGCTTCCAAAGTTTTCTGTCTTAAGTTGAAAACTTTTACTTTCCTGCTTGTTTGTGACTTTGGAATGTTGTAAGACAGAACACGAGCTTCCACATTCCTTTCCGAGGGTGGTGTAAGCTGCACAGTGATAAAAGGGATTCTGCGTTCTCCCATATGAGAGGGAGAAAAACTTTCAATTGAGTAAAAACAAACAAGAAACTACAAAACGCCCACCAACCACACCATACAACCCTGGAGGACTGACTTGTCTTCAATAATTATTTTCATCTAACTTCTGTCAGCATTTAAGGGGGTGACATTCAGGTTTTACCACCTTAAGTATCACAAGTTTTCCACTGGAAATTGTGGCTTTCTTGTACTATACTCTTTTAGAGTCATGTGAGGCAGATAGTCTAGCGTTTATTGCATCAGTTCAAATACTTAAACTCTTGTAGCCCTTTAGTACAATTTCTTTACACATTTCTTTGCCCTTCTGGATTCTCTTGGAATTCCACTAGTATCTTAAGCTATTTAAATCAGGCTACTGAGTTGTATAAATCACCTGTAAGCAATAAGAATATGTAAAAGATAAGTAAAATACTTCATAATATAAAGAAAGTTTTGGGTTGCTTTTTCTCTTTTACTAGTATAAACAGAAAGCATTACAGTGCAAAGCATACTTAAGTTTTGATGGTAGAATGAGTAAGATCTGCAGCATCAACAAGGGTTTTTTTGATGCTATGTAAAATAAAGACATTTCAGCTCTGTAGCTCACACATCTGCTATCCCAGCTACCCGTTATGTACAGCTCAGGACTTAGAGAGCCAAATGTGTTTTTTCTGTAACTCATAAATTGCTTCTTTCCAAGAGAAATCCTAGACCTGTAGACTTCAGGATAAGCAGCTTGTCTATCTTGGAATGCTGTGTAAAAAGATGCATAAAAGTTAGTTTATATCAATTCTAATGTACTTGTAAAAATTTCTTTATGCTGTATAATTCCATTAGTAAGTTATTTTTATTGCTTTCCTAGCTGAGATTCTGATTCTGATGCAAGCCTTATCTTGTCAGGTTCTTGTCACAAGAAGCAGTACAGTCTTGGAGATCTCCTTTTCATGGCAGATTTTTCTCACGTGGTTTATTCTTATAAGGAACACATCACTCAAATGTTGCTTCCTTCTGGAAACAGAGAACTGTCTGGTGTAGCTCTTATTTGCTAAGGCAGCACGTAGATGCTTGAAGTAGTCCTGTGCTCAGGGAAGCCATTAGTGAATTATTATCCTTTTATGAGTTTTAACAGGAGAACATCTAGAATCTTTTGTCTGTATTTAAACCATGTTTTGTCAGGCACTCAGTTCAGTGCCAGTAGGACATACTGGATTTCCTGTTTTCCCCTCCATCTTCTTAAACACAATTGGGTTAAAAATAACTCTCAGAACAAGTTATTTTTACCCAGACTTCTGATTAACATCATAGCAGGGGTTAATGAACAGTTTTATTGCCACAAGTGAAGGGCAGCAAATGGCTCTGTGAGAATGCAAATGCATAAGTAAGGAGGGATAAGCACAGGGGGACTCTTTAATATAAATGAGTTAAAAAATTGACTTTCATAATCATATTTTTTCATCTAAATTTTCTATGCAAAATAATTCACATATAGTTTCTTTTTTCAGGTCTGTAAACAGTCAGTACTGCAGAAAAGTTATAGGCGGGATGGTTTGGAACCCATCTATGAGACGATCTTTATCAGTTGAGCACCTAGAGACCAAAAGCCTTCCATCTCGATCACCTCCTATTACCCCTAATTGGTAAATCCAGTTTCAACCTTTCCCTTATCTTCCAGCCTTCTACCTTTTCTAATTGTATGTACTCTAGCAGAGTAGTTATGTAGTGTGTATATATATTTTTTTTTTAATTTGTTATTCTGAGAATCTATATGATGACATGAGAAGAGTGGGTGTCGCTTATCAACTTTAGCAAGGCTTTTGGTACTGTCTGCCAAAATATACCCAAATTAAGACATTATGTTCTGAAAGGGTGGACAAGAAGATGGCTTTTTTAAAGACAAGTGATTGGATTGCTAGACTCGGAGTGGAGTTGTTAATGGGTCATACTCTGCCAGGAGGCCAGTAACACATATCTTACTGCAGGGATCTATCTTGGGCCCTGTCTTGTTTACTGTCTTTATGGTGTGGAGGAGGCAATGGAGTGCTTGGTCATTTAGAGATGACACCAAAATGGGGGGATTAGCCAATCCGCTTGGAGACAGGAGCTGCTATTCAAAGGGACCTTGACAGTCTGGAGAAATGCACCAATAGGAACTGTATGAAATTCAGTGAAGACAAATGCGAAGTCCTGGGAAGGAAGAACCCAGTACAACAGTATTATCTGCAATGTGACTCTTTGGAAAAGGACCTGGTGATATTCATAGGCAGCAAACAGTACATGAGCTATGTGGTATGCCCTAACGGCTAAGTCCAACAGCAGCCTGGTGGTATTAACAGAAGAGTAGATCATCAAGGGAAGTGATTTATCCTCTCTGTACTCAGCGTTCATTAGACCTTATTAGAATGCTGTAGCCACTTGTGTGTCCTCTAATGCAAGACAGACACTGACAAACTGGAGCAAGCTCAGCAAAGGCTACCAGCCATCAAAGTCCTCAGGTGGCTGGAGGAGACTGGGACAACTGCACTCATTCAGCCTGGAGAAGAAAGTGTTTCTTAGGTGCCTAACAGCAGCCTGGCAATACTTAAAGGCGACACAGTTGAGCAGTAGTTGTTTGGAAAAGCTGTGCAGTCTCTCTCTGTCCTTCATGCTTTTTGAGAGCTGACTGATTAAAGCTATAAGAAGCCTGCTCTTACCTCAGCTGACCCTGCTTTGAACAGGAGCTTTGACCAGATGACCTCCATCAGTCCCTTTCAACCTGAATTACCCTATGATTAGAACTTTAGCAATACAACTAGCATTTTAGTGGGGGGACAAAAGCAAATCACTTCAGTGTACTGAACCTAATAGTGCATAATTGCTTAGCATAGCCTACAAAATGTTTAAAAAATGATTATTTGAAGTGAAACCTGTAGGCCTGTCATGAAGATTTCAGAACATAGATTGCAATGGGATAGAAATTTCACTTTCATCAAGTTTTATGAATTTCCAACTTCTGTTTGTGTTCCTTATTTTTAAGGCGGAGTCCTAGACTACGTCACGAAATTCGTAAACCACGACACTCATCTGTAGATAACCTTACAAATGAGATTAGTTACATTACTGAAACTGAAGATGTTTTTTATACATACAAGGGCTCTCCAACATCAAAGGATAGTGATTCAGAGTTCTCTCAGAACCGTAGTCCGCAAAGGAGGTAAGGACTTTGCAAACAACTAATTGCCTATTTTGATTTTTTTAAAAAGAGCAAACAAAAAAACAAACAGCTTTAGTATAACATAGTCATCATCGGTTATTCAAACAGTTTTATGTTTGCATAAGCTTTGTTTTGACAAATTGTTAAACTATAAATGCTATGATGCAAAATGACCAGTTAAAAATGAACAAACCCTTAATTCCTAAACAGTTCTCAGTAGTTGAGCTCTTGTAAAATTAGAGAGGCTATTAAGGCAGGCCTGTTGATAACTGCAGTGTTTATAATTATCTATAAAATTATTATTAATAATATTCCTAGTAGCTTGTGCCCTCCTTTCTTACCTGTTATAAACTCTTACTTATTGGGGGAGGGGGATAGGTAGGGGTTGGAGGTGCAGACTAATTGACTTATTTTAAGAGCTCACTTATGTACCACATCATCAGCTCAACATCATCACTGGAAAAGAGTTACAGCATTTGAGTAAACTTAAGAACATAATAATGCTAGTGTTCATACATCCATCCATCTCAGAGGAACTGTAGATTGCTAGTTTAAAGGCAGTCCCTATTTTTTGCCCTGAGGCATTTTTGCTGTATTCCTTGAGGACTGACTTTGTTCTCCCCTGAAGTGTTCTAAACACTGCTAGGTTTGCTTCCAGGACTTGAAGCATTTATTTTTGTGCACTGATTATTTGTTTGCCTGAATATTACGTTTTACGTGTGGCTTCACTCTTACCTTATAGGGGAATTTCTTAATGAGTAACTTCAGATTAACATAGTATTAACTTCAGAAAGAGTGTACAAAGTCATTAATTGTTCAGTCTCCAAAAGAAAGCAGAGCTACTTTAAAACTTTCAGATGAGGAGAACTTTATGTATTAAAATACAGGTTCCTTTGTGATGTTACAAAAGAAAAATAGTTTCTAGTGATCCCTGGTAACTTTTAGTCAAGATGTGTTTTGAGAAGCAATGTATTAATGGAAGCGGATAGGATATACCTACCTCTGTAATAGTAGCTGCACACTAATGGTAGCTTTAAACTCTGTTTAAACAGTTTTCTTCAACTCTTTAATTTATTGTTGTTTATTGTTTATGTATTGTTACTACATTATAGAAGAGGGGTTTCTATGAAAATAGGGAAAAATTAACATGTATGCATATTTGGAGTTTATCACTGTGGTGTTTTGTTTTTTTTTTTTTCTGACTGGAATTCAAAAGAACCTTAAGAGTAGTAGTGACAGTAATAATCATGATAATGCATAAAGGTGATGTCTTTAGGTGTTGTGAACAGTCGGAGTTAGGAAGCTGTGTCATTCCTAACTCTGTGCTTTAACTTTTACAAATGATACACTTAGAAGTATTTTCTGATTAAAAATAATGAGAAGCAAGCTATAAGAGATGATGATGAGTGTAGAAGTTATAGACGGAAAACTAAGTTACCATGCTGTGTTGTGTGACTGGCAGATTGTCCCCTGCCAGTTTAGTATGTTTTAGAGTTTTTTTTATCTTCTTCCCCTGTAGCTTTTTTCCTTTCCTTGTGGTTTCACTTTTCCTATGCCTGCAGAGAATGGAGTGGGAAAGCCTGCTTTTATGCTGTTTTTCATACAGTGAAAATAAGGTGTTCTAAATTTGAAAATAGCATATTCATTTATTTTCTGAGCGGTAAATGACTATCCTGTATCTGAGTAAGATCACTCACTATGGAGATTACTGTTATTATCTCATATAAACCGAATTTTTTGTATGTCTTATCCTCAATGCAGTCTTGATTTCTTGGGTGTATTTATTATATTTGATACTCTGCAGATTACTGAAAGCATGCTTGCACAATTTTGATAAATTTAAATTTGAAGCTTGTGTTTTGGAAGGAGAATGTAATGCATGGAATGACTGATCCTTTGTTGTACTGTTAGTTTTGTGAGGTAAAATGGTCATTAATACTTTTCTTTTTAACAATTTAAGGTAAAATATACAATAACTGTACAAATCAAAAGCATTTCTTCTCTAAGATCTCAACAGTTTGGGGCTGCTATCTTCTTCTATGTTTTTACAGTAGTCATTATTTACCTCACTCTCCTTGTTGGAAGATGTAAAGTAAAATTAAATATATGTTTAGTCAAATCTTTCTTTGCCTGAATGTTTTAGTGAAAGAGAGAATCTTATGCTGTCAGCTAAATCTGTTTTCTAAAAAATGGGTTTGACTTGTGCAACTTCAGTGTTAAATATGGATAAACGCTTGTCCTGGACTTTTGCTGCACTTCAGGGGTAGTGTGGCAATAACTATAAATCATCTTTCAGAGTACTGATAAAGCCAGATTTACCCATTTTTGCCATGCTGATCTTTAGTAGATTTGAATTGACATAACTGAAACATGTTATGGAAAATTATTGAAATTGTAGATCTTGTTTTCTTTATCCTTAGAGGAAAGCCAAGAGTAGCTTCTCATAGTCCTAATAACATATGTTGTCTTTAGAAAGCTCTTTTTTTTATTTACTGCCTAGCCTGCCATCTGAGACTATCAAAAGAAGTGTTAGTTAATGCTAATTATAACTAATGAATAGCTTTGATATGAAAAAATCTGAAGTTTTTGGAGAGCTACTAGCAAACAACTGTAAGATGCTGATTTTTAATTGCTGAACTGTTATGTCTGGAACCTCAGATCTTAATTATAATCATGCAGCTGCTTGATTTTGTCAACTAAATATGTTAGCATCAATTCCATTTACTGTGTCTGAAGCTCAAGCCTGCACAAGCTGCAGTTAGCATGGGATGTGGCTCTCCTCTGTTTCTTGGGCAGCCATTGTAATTTTAGAGATGGGAGGATAGTTTTCACCTGTTTGACATCAGCCCCCTAAATGTCTTGAGTCCTTTTTGTTAAAAAAAAGTGGTCTAAGATAGACTTACCTGTTAAGGTTCCAAATGTACCTGGTCGCATTAGGTACACAGTACATTTTGTTATATAAATTTTAACTATGTGTTTGTCTCAGTAAGCACTGTATCACAGCAGATCAGTTTGAAGGTATCGGAACTGTAGAAGTCACCACTGCTGGCAGAGTATATACACCTGCACTCATTTCTCTGTACACCATTTTTTACCTACTGGCAATACCAAGTACAGTTACTTTCTTAATAATCAATTTTCTTCCCTGATGTGTTTACTCACTTTAAGGGAATCAATCAAGTTCTATTTTCTTTTTATGAAACAGTACACAATTTAGAAAACAAATTATGTGGAGCAGCTCTTAGTTTAGAGGGCATAAAACATACCAGTTATTAACATTTCTTCTTCCTTTTCTTTAAATGTGTTGTACTGTGTTTACGTATCAACACTTAGAACTATATTCACTGTTATTTGCTTCTAAATAAGATGCTGGAGATAATTGTCAAAATATTCTTGGCCCTTATTATATTGTTTCCCTGAAGAATACAGTGATTGTCTTAAAAAAGTACTTTGTGTGAACCTTCTACCATCAAGCTGAAATTTGAGATATATTCTATAGTCTGTGACTGGGAAAAAGACAATTGGAAGATAGAGCAAACCATACTCATAGCTGAACTACAGAAAACCAGGGCAAGGTTATGAGTCTTGTGTTGGTGTAGCTAGACTGCTTCTACTACCCAAATTATTTAAGGTACTTTGACATTCAAGTACAATTTGAGGCTTAGACAAAGTGAAAAGAAGCAATTTTTCTCTTTTGGATTAGTGTCCACAGAAAAGATTGGAGCTGTCTATTACATATGTATTATAGACAAAAAATTGCTCTAATCTCAAATTAACATATATTAAATAGAGCTTTATTTACAGGGGATGAATAGGTTTGCCTATTTAAGCCAACCATCTCAAATCTCAGCTGCATACAAAACCTGTCATCAAAGACAGTGCTGAAGAGGACTTCAAGAGGACTTTTGTTTAGCCCAGGGCTCCCCAGCCTTTGTGAAGAAAGCTTCCCCTGTCAGTTCTTTCTCCTCTTTCTTGCCCTGCTGCTGTCCGACTGCTACTGCAACTGAAAAAATAACACTAACACAGACGTGGAGCCTACACTGAGCCTTCTGAAGTCTCATAGATTGCATTCTGTATTGAACCACACTTTTTGTTAAGGCTATGCCTCACCAGTTCAGAGCAGATAATCTGATCTTCTGAATGTATCATACTCACTTTGTTGCTATATTTATCCCGCATCTACATACATGTGCACATTGTACTACTATTAGTTTGTTTTTAAGATGTTTTCAAGAATTAAATTGAGATGAAACATAATAATTAGTAAGCGTACTTGTTTGTTAACTTTTTTTCAGTTAAAATTGACTTTCCCTAGTCTTGACTAGCTTCCCTGAAGATGTTTTTCTTGAGAGATTTACGTTTTCTTCGTGAAGCACTACTGCTACTGACTTATTTTAAGCAAAGTAGAAAGTCTCGTTGTTCCGTGAGGTTACATATCTTATCTTCAGATGTTCTTAAGCACTGTGGTGTGCGTTAGGGAAAGAGTTATGAAGTCTTATGGCTTTCTGTTAATGTAGGAAATAAACTATATTATGAAGCTTTATTATTTCTGAAACTATCTCTGATGAAAAGCGGCTTTAATTTTGTGGATTTTTCAAAGTTGTATCATAAAAACAGCCCACCTGGCATCAATCCATCCAGCAGACCCTGACTGTCTGCTATCCTGATAGGTAGCCTGGATAGAGCTCCTGGAAGAGAGTAACTTTGACAAAAATGTTGCCATTTCAGCGTAACAGGCTTAAGCCACAGCTGGTTAATTTTAAAGGCTGGCTGATGGAAATTCTTTTTGATCACAATTCTCTTTTTTAAAGCCTGGCATGTCACCCAAAGATTACCACTGTTGCAGTTTTTCTTAATAAAAGGTACAACTGGAGTTTCCAAATTTGGAATGAGGAAAGCCTCATGGTATAGAGGAAGAAATCATTACTGATATGCCTTTCTGTGACTCTAATGCAATCTGTTTGCTGATGTGTCATCTGAGGGCAAAAGGCAACAGTAAAATTGAAGTGGTCATATTGAAGTATGTTTCAGGACCGGGTTAGGAAATTCCAAAACATCTTCAGTTTAAACAATAACCCTCAAGTCTAATTTGGCTTTATTATATTATATATATATATATATATATATATATATATGTGTGTGTATACATATATATAGTATGTTGGATTCATGTACTCTGACATGCTTGATATTGTATCAGATGGCAGTTCTTGTTTTGTAAGTTTTTGTCTGTACTGTCCATCCCCTGTATGAGTTCTGGTTTTCGGTATAGACTTTTTTTTTTAAAGTCAAATGTAAAATGTAGCTCATGTATAGGGAATGTAACCTAATGTTTATCACACCCACTCATTAACATGTAGGATACTTCACCAATGACACACTACAAACCCAGAAAAATAATTGAAAGAAACTAGCTTATCCTTTACCTTCAGGTAAATAAGTGAAAATTAAAACAACTAAAATGAGTGTTAAACTATTTCCTTATGTTCAAGTACTTGTTCTAAGTTAAAAATCTGTAGACCTAAATATTTCAATAATACGCATTTTAAACACCTGATGAACTTAAAATACCGAGGTCCAAGGTTTGCCATGAAAATACAGGCATGTAACTGAGGTAGTATTTAGGGAGCTTTGAACTTTAATTTTTCCTGTACGTGCCTTTCCTTTTTTGCAAGCATCTTATCGTGCATGAGGTGTGATACAGATGTTCACATCTCAGAGAGAAATGAGAAATTAGTGTCAAAAAATGAAAACTGAAAACCACTATGTTGCTCAGTGCTCTTAAACTCTGAGAAACCAGCTGCGGGAAGCTGAATGGCTTTCAGTCAGTCCCTATGAAAAGGGAATAGTATCCTCCACTCTTTCCCTGTTCATGGATTTTAAGATTTTAATCTGGCATTGTGGGACGACCAGCACTCATGCTTGCCTCTTTAACTGAATACTGTCTCATTAAATTAAGCTGGTGTTTTTCAGACAAAAAGGTGTTATAAGCAAATGTTACTGAAACAAACAGTTTTTTTTGTGGTTCAGGATAGTCTTATTCATGTTACCAGTGTAGGACTAATTTCTCCTTTATGTGAGGAGCAGAGCTTATTTTTGACCTTGTAAATTCAGTTTTAATAGCTCGTGCATTTTAAAAACATGTTTACGCTGTAGGCAGAATAGTTTGGCATGTTAATATGGCTGTTGCTTGCCCTATTCGTGCTCTTTTTCACATTTTGAACGCACTTTTCTGAATGGGAAGGGTATGTATTAGTAAGAATATATAAATTCAACTGTGTATGTAAGTGCTGTTTATAAGGGGATAAATAACTGGATTATTGGCTTGGAAAAGTAACCTGATAAAGCTGTGTGGAGGGTTTTGCTACCTGAACTCTATTCAATTTCTCTGTAATGAAATAATCCAAAAATGTCTGATTTAAAATAGCAGGCTCCCGAGGAATAAGAGTTTTGATAGTTTTTTAGAGCAGACTTGGTGGCCTAAAAGAAAAGATTAGCTGTGAAATATTCTGCTTAACCTGTATGTTAGAAAGATTATTGTACAAAATATCTCTAAGTGATGAGGTATAGTATCACTCAGGAATAGAAGTTTACTGACGCATGAGACATTTATAGACCTTATATTTAAAGTGATACATTGATTGGTGATTATAAATCTGGCCAGTTTTTCATAGATGTGAGTGTCTGATGTATAAGGAGAACCAGAAGGTGGGGACGGGGGGAGGATTTAGGAGGGGTCAGTCATGTTGTTGCTTTACTCTGCCAAGAGAGGGTTATCAAAATACAGAGGCAACTATTCTTGGAGTTGCACAGCAAAAACAGGTGAGGCAATTTAGACAAAGTACAGCAAGGGAAATGCTCAAAAGACAGTAGGAAAAAAAACCCCACATTGTACTGGGATTAGTTAAGCACTCATACATGTTGACAGAAAGGTGGAGCTTTTTTCCATCCCTGGAGAACCTCAAAATGCCACAACACGAGGACCTGAATATCCTTATCTAACTTTGTTGGCTGTTCTTTGAACAGTGATCTCTCAAGATCACTTCCAACCTTAATTATTTTGAGTCTACAATTCTGCTTGTTATACATGCAATATGTTCCTTCATAAACTCTCTTAAAGTCTAAATTCTCTTAGACATACTCGCAAAGCTAGAAACCTCTAGCTTACATTCTAAAACTGTCTTTTGCTGGTCATATAGATGGCATAATGTGTACAGTGCCAGAGTTGGAGAGGAAGGAAATGAAATGATGAACTAGTATACAAAAAGGAAATTCACTTGCACTATGCTATGAATTTCTGGAAGTGCACGTATACTCCTGATGTGTGATGCATCATCTGGTGAAGGTATCGCGCTGAAAATAGATTTCCTGAACGTATGCTGTATTTGTTCAATTCTTTCAGCTTACCATTTTGATAGACAATAAACTGTAGCTGCATAGTGAGATTTGGTGAACACAGCATTATTTTAACTATAGAATATTATTTCTTTTGTGAACAAAAATTTTAAAGAACTACAGTTGAGGAAAGTACCCTTCAGATTTAACCAGCCAAGTCCTAGTAATTACTTGGTAGAAAATTGTAAATAATTAAAACAAAAAAAAATAAACCCAGATTATTTATCTTTAATTTTTAATCATATGCAGATGTGTTCAATTCCTTGTTCTTACAAAATCTCCATTTCACAAGAGTCTGTTGTCCTTGTTTATGTACTTAAGTCTGTATCATAGAATCATAGAGTCAAGGAAAATGTTCTTCTAATACTAGGCAGTCCCTAATCCTAAGTATACCCTAATCCTAACTGCGTTAGGATTTTAAGACTAATACTAATAGACTTTTAAGAGTTTTACTGTGCTTTTCCGCTCAAATGTATATGAAAATAGTACGTGTATATATTTTGCTTAATGTAAACCTTTCTTTTTAAATATACATCCTTATTAAAATGGGCTACACTTCCCTTCCCAGTTCAAGTAACAATCATTTCACATCCAAAAAAGAAAGTCTCAAAGTTGAATTGCAAATCTGTGACAAGACAAATTTTGCAGCAAGCCAAGCGGTTTCAGAGTATCAGAATACATTAAACTTTTATGGAAAGTCGGTAGACTGGAATATAGTCTGTAAAGGAGATGCAGAGTAATTGAAATTATCATTTTATGGGTGATGGCAGCAACTTACTAATGTGGATACTTGGAATTTATAGGAAAATGACTGAGGAACTTGTGTATATCATGGAGTCTGCAAGTTTTTCCTATAATGATACTCTTAAGTATGCATTACAAAGAATCTACGTGGCCGCCTTCTACAATTATTTTATTTGTAGAAATGTCAAACGTTAACTGTGCAAGTCCTTCTCTAGATATAATTTTCTCTAAAAAGCAGCAAAAAGTGCAACTGTAAATATTTTCTACTTATTTGACTGATGAATAATGATCCCAGTTTTGATGATGAGCTCTCAGAAAAGAGGTGATAATGGAAGTGCTGGCACACCCGGTCTCCCCAGCCCTGCAGGTGTTACAATAAAAGAAGCTTTAAGAACTTCAAGAACACCACAAGGGCATAAACTACAGATGTTTCCTTCAGTTGTTTGTAAAGGGGGAGTTTGTCCACGGTTCTATTGTCTCAGTTGTCCCTTTTCTCTCGGGGTTTTACTCTGCTGTAGTTTATCATCCTCAGTTCTCAGAAATGCACAATTCCCTGGTAGGACACAGTGAAATGAGGAGGGGTCTTTCCTTAAGACCTGTTCTTTCTGTCTGCCTGACAGCAGAGGAAAGTTAGATTGTTGTTTTTCAGGGCAAAGATTGTCACTAACAGGGCAATCCATGGTGAGGGAAAGATTGAAATGACATCATTTTAGATATATTGTGGAGTAAGGAAGAGTTCTAAAGCGCTGCTTGTTAGTTGCACTGATGGAAAGCTTAATCTCCTTGCAAGGAAGAGCTCTCTTTCTTGATGAAAAAGTTGAATGGCTGGTCTGGTGAGTGTTCTCTTTTATTGACCTAAAAATATGGTTCCTGTCTGATTTTGTGAAATGAGGAACATTCTTTAGTAAAACATGAAATACTGTATAGCTGGAAAAGATCAACTACTTATTCATGCTAACATGAACGAGTAATTAAATGTTAGAAATACTATTTAAGCTGCAGAGATCCAAATTCTGCAACTATAGCATACTAAGTTACTAAGGGCTTTGGGAAAGCACAGCTGCATTGTCCCTGATTAAATCTTTTAAGGGCTGAACTTGGTCACTTTCTAGGTCAATTTTTTTGTTACCATTTTCAACTTTAAAAGGTTACAGAATGATTCAGTAACTCTTTCAGAGCTGATATGTTTGAGCTAAAGTGCAATAATTCAACAGATCAATGATTCAATAATTCAACCTTCAGCAAATATTACTAAGAATTTATATCCCACATCAAAGTCTCTGAATGTATTGGCGAGAAGATGAAAAATTTGCTTTGTTTATTCACAGTATATGAATGGAAGCCCAAGTTGTGTTCGTTCTCAAATGATTTAATTTTATTGGGGGGAAAGAGAGGAGATATTATATTGAAGTCAGGACACTGCATCTATTTGCATCACCATTTTACAGGTGGTAAATTTTTGGTGAAGGCTTTTGGAAGGGGTTAACTTATGGCAATGTGAATTCTGCATAGAATTTGGTAATAGCTGTATATCTACTGTGGCAAAACATAGAAAAGATGTACAACTTCATCGTTCTTTGCCTCACAAGGAAATAAATTAGCTTAAATGAAAATAATTCCAGTATTTCTTTATTTTTAGCATGACTTCCTAAGGAAGTAAGGCTTATGTCATTGCACTGCCTGTCTGCCTGTATTCCCACTTGACTGTGTCTGGATGATTGCAGTCAAATCTAATGTTGGAGTCAAGTTCTCAAAGATGTTAAGTTTTCTACTTAGTGAAAGTCAGTTACTAGGGGAAAAAACCCCAAACTCTTAAACTGATGTTATCCTCTCACTGAGCAATTATAGTACAAGTTCAATGGCTGTCTGTTCTATTTAGATGCAGGTTGATCAGGCAGCGAGTGCATGTTCCCAAAGGGTCTGCTGTGCACAGCTGGCACTGCTGGAGAGTAAAAATACTGTGGGGATTACAAACAAGGGGAACCAGAAGTATTTGTGGGAGAGTGGGGATGGGTTATCAGTGGAATCAGAAGAGCGGCATGACTTCAGTAAAAAAGGAAGTTTAGTGCTTTAAAAAAGTTAAAAGTGCACACAACCCCAACCTCCACAAATTCTTGAGGAATCAAGCTTCACCATCTCTGCCTCACAAGGAAGAATTTCTTCATGTTGTGGAATTCATATAAGGAAACTTAACTAGACTGATACTGCTGCTAATTTTACTGTATTTTGGATGAAACAGGATATACTTCTTAGTATTGACGTTGTTTTAGAGAACAATAGTTGAAAATGTAACTGTATGCTGTGAATTCCCTCTTATAACTTGACAGTTCAACAGTTCTACATTCAAACCAAACTGCTTCATGTTTGTATTTTTACAGCATAGACTTGTAGCACTCCAGGTTTTTTGGTCAATACTTAGTTAAATTTGTAAAGCTATCGCATTCGTGTTAAACTTACTTTGCTTTGCAAACACCTTTTTGATTACCTTTATGTTATTTACGTTAGTAGCACACCTATTGTTTTAATTGATGTAATACAGTTTAGCTCACTGTTTCAGGTGATTTCTGATGAAGTTAACTGAATGCCTCAGAAAATGATTTTGCCACATTTGACTTTTACAAAACACAGCCAGTGACATCTGTAGTCATTGTGATCCACAACTAAAGCTTTTTAAAATAATATAGTGTGTCTTGCTAACTAATTGTCTCTGTAAATTCCAACATAGTTCAAACTGCAGTAGCAGATAGGTGTTGTTCATAGTTGGGCTTGTGCCAGAAGTGGAAGTGAGTGGTTAGAGCTGCCCTGGGACTTTTGTTAAGTGCTCCGTATATTCCATAATTGTCTGTTTCAGACTTTCAGCATAGGACTAAGTGTTCTTTAATTTACTGTGAGCACACCTTTTGGCTTTTAGGCAGGCATATTTATTTTTTTTTAATTAGATTTTTGTTATTGTTTTCCTGAAAACTTAACTTATGTTTGTTTACTGTTTTGTGGGTATTTTGTTTTGTTTTAATAGGTCATCTGAACAAGAATCACCAAAGTGAGTTTACTTTGAACTTTCTACTATAGAATCTCTAGCTTTAAAATATGTAATAAAATACATAACTTGAAATGATTTTCCAAAGTATTGGTCTTGTATAAATGTGTAAACCAATTAAGACTGTAAAGATTTGTAAAACACTTTTTTTCCTTTTTGTACCAGATTTGGGAGCTCCTAAGTCCTAATATACCCGTAGTCACTATAACACAAAAAAAAATTGGTTAATAACTGAACTAAAATCTTAATGATGGGAAAATCCACTGGTAATTTTGCCTGGTAACTCTCCTATATAGTGTCAGAATGCATTAACTGAAAAAAAGGTCATATTTTTTTGGTACTGTTTATTGTTTTTCTACACTGAAAAATCATGAAACAGCACATGTACTTCCAAGGATCAAATATACTTTATTTTTGGGCTGTCAGTAGCAGTTCAGGGTATTCTTGCAAGAGGTACAGCCACTGAACATGATGATCTATGATATAAGTGCAAGGTCTGTCTGCAGTGGGGTAATAGAAGTATCGAGGACTCAGCTTTTGCCATAAGCAGCATTGTTTCAGTGATACAAAACACTGTCTGAGCTACTCCTGGGTTTTCCACAGGACAAAGGTTTTCACAAACTGCAATATAGTATTTATAAAGACAGATCTGTTTAAATGTATGGTACCTGTGAATTTGATTCAGTTAATGAAGGGGTTTAGTGTTATTACACAGATGTCAACATTTCATCCTCTTCAGAAGAGAGCGTGTAGCTAAATGAGTGTTCAAATGGTCCTGGAACACAACCAGGCAATTTGGCAAATTTATAAGATTTCAGGTGTTCATTTACTTTTTTTTTTTTATATATATCCTTGATTTTTAAGGTTCTTGACTCACTAGGCCAAGTTTGCATTCCTATTTACCTATGGTTCCTTCATGGTTATAGCTACCTTGATGACAGAATATATTAACAGTCAATAAACCTTTCATTGTCACTATTTCTCTGGCAATTGACCATGGCCTTTCTGCAAAGCACTTTCTCCCAAAGGGGTGAGATTGAGATGGCACTCATAAGAGGGAGAAAAGAAAAACAAGCGCTTTGCAGGAATGAGAGTGGAATCACAGCAAAAGGTTTTCAAGGATCGGACAACTGAAGTGCCTTTTCCCTGGGATTGTTACTGTGCTTTCCTGTACCACAGCAACAGTGCCTTTTGTGGCTAACATCCAAATACTTTACTAAAAACATTTTGTCCATTATTCTGGATGTCCACTGATCAAGTGATAGGCTTAGATCACACTCAAATCCTGTTGTCCTGTACCTCAAAATAGTGTTAAATCTTAAGAATAATGTTCCTTTTTTAACTGGGTAATATACTGGTATGTTTTACTGTTTGATCAAAAAATCTGGATAACAATACCTTTGGAATAATTATTTATCTTTTTTAAATGAAGGAATGTATTGGGAGACAGTCCAACACGGAGTTCTCTGACCCGTACCTCACCTAAAGCCTTGACTCAGTCTTCCAATGGAGTTGGTAACACTTCTGACTCTTACCCATTGGAAGGAGTTGATAAGCAGTTCTTAGAAACATATGGCAGTGTTAGAAAAAGTAACTCAACAGAAGATTCCAGTCAGTACTACTGTGATAAGGTATGTTCAGTTGCAATCTTTTCAAGTACTTTCATATTTTTAACATGGGTTTACATAGAGTGTTCTTAGCACATCTAAATTTGGAGGCACTATTCTCTAATTTGCTGCTATTTTCTTTAAAAAAAAATTAAACAATTTTTGGTTTGTATTTTCTTTGGCTTGCAGAATGACCTAATTGAAGGAGATTTACTTTTGATACGTATCATACCAGATGAAGATGGGAAGTTTGGATTTAATCTAAAGGTAAAACAGTAATCCTTTAGTTATTTTAAATGCTTTATAGAGATTTTACTTGCAAATAATGATTATTTTTCATGCTTAATGCAATGCTTTGGAGAAAGTGGTGTATTCTACAGGAATTTCTTATGGACCAAAGGTTTTTGGAAGTGGCAGCCTAAGCCTTAAAATGCTAAAGCAACATTTAGAAAAATAAGTCTTTACTAGTTCTGTGGTTTTTAGTTGCATGTACTATGGGCATGGCACATTTTCCAAAGCAGACTGCCTGTTTGGCTGCTCAGATATGAACTTGGAGGTCTAATTTAAGGCATCAATATTTATAAATTGGACCTCTGTATTATAAACCAAGTTAAATATTTTGTACTATCCACTTGAATATATCCATTAAAAATAATTGGAAAGATGAAAATTCGTTTATGAAGAAAATGGAAATTCCTGTTGGTAAGTTATTGTAAATTTTTTGTATTCCCTCACTGAAATTCCATTTAGGCAGATGGAGTAGTGTAAGCAGCCATAATATCAAAATCGAGGCCAAGTTTGATCTTTTCACTTTGGATATTTATTGGTGGGGGAGAGATAGAAGGTCATGTGAAGTGAATGAGGGAGTACTGCTGCCTGGAGCTTTGATTCTAGCTGATCCCCTTGCAGGTTCATCACAACATCTAAGAACACTGTTCATCTTGCAGGTTCAAGTGTTGAATTAGGCTTGCTTGAAGGGTAGGGTTAGAATAAATGCTGTGTTTGATCTGTTTATTGCCTATTAAAATATATGGCCAAGCAAAGACATGGTCTAGTTTACTGGAAATTGGTAGATTTAAAGATATTGCAACCTTCCTCCCTCTCTCCCCCTCTCCCTGCCTCCCTCCGCTACCCCCGCCCCCATTTACTGGTGAAAATTCAATCTTACTAACCTTGTCTATAATGACAGAGCATAAATTTATATAAAACCAGAACTAAATATTTACTTGCTTTAAATACTGCTTAAGTTTATTATAGTGACATAATTATGATTTTATTACTTGACATTCCTATAGGGTGGTGTAGATCAAAAAATGCCATTGGTGGTATCAAGAATAACTCCAGGATCACCTGTAAGTGAATTCTTAACACTTCTAATCCCTTTCTTTATTACTCCCTCCACCATTCATACAGGTCCATACATGTAAGAATTTGAAAACCCTTAACTAGTGTGAGATACCAGCTGAGCTGTTCTCATTTGACCAGTGGTTTACTAAAGCACGGATGAAAAGACCTGGAAGCATTAGCCAAATAAGATACCAGTAGAAAGCATGTTTGTTTCCTGCTGTGATCTCAAAAAGTGCATCTTGAGCTGGAAAACATTCCATGAAGGGCAAGAGCAATGACCGGAGATAGAGAACGATTTTCATTAAAGTGAGTAGTCTGGACCCCTACAGCCTAGAAAAAAGAACTAGTTTAAAGGAGATGTAGTGAGATCTGCATGACTAGGAGCACTGTGTACAGGGCATTTCAGTAAAAGAACTTCAGGCTACCAAATTAAGTTAGGGAAAGTCAGGTTCTTCATGCTTAATGCAGTAATTCTTCATGCATAAGATAGCGGACCTGTGAAACTCCTTGAGAACAGCTGTTGTAGTTAAAATCATTTTGTTGGTGGCAGGAGACAAATAGTTGGGAGGAAAAACCTGCAAGCAGTTACTGAATAGAAAAACTACAATAAACTGAGGAAATGCTTAGGACTAAAAATATTTATAGAATGGGAGAGTACTTGGCAGGGAATAAGGGGCGCAGAATATGTTTGCTTTGTTTTTATTTTGCCATGGATTTTTGCCTGTGGAAATATTTATGGAACTAGGTGGAACACTCATCAGAATCCATACAGCTATTGAATCCTTCTGTTGAATTGTGAAATAGTAATATAACGTCTCGATAACTTCTGTAAATAATTAGTACATAAATTTGTGACATGCTGTCTTACCTGAAATTTTTTTTTAATCACCTGCTTCCAAAGTGTGTTTCCCAACTCATAAAATAATTTCAGTGCAAACTTGATAACGCGTATTGCTGGCTTAATCCTAAAAATCCACTGTGTTCTGTGTCTTGTAGACTTGAAATTTGATAGTCAGTCACAGGACTGATATCTGCATATCATGATGTAAATAATGCTAAAACAGACCGAGAAGTTGTTTTTGTCACACAATTTGTGGCTTGACTTACATAGTGCATAGCACTCTTTTATGAACTACAATAATTCTTTGAATCAAAGAGTAGTAGGAAATTACCATTATTGATCTATTTTGTGGGGTTTTTTGTTGGTTTGTTGTTTGTTTGTTTTTTTTTTCTCTTGGGTTGGGAAAAGACCAAACTTCATTTAAGTGTCTCTGGTTAGTGGTGTAGGCATAGATAAAAGTGACCATTGAGACTAAGCCACCAAGTGAGCAAGTTATCAAGGGTCAGGGAATAAATTGGAAAACGTTATCCAATATTGTCTGTTCAACAGTAGTGCTATAGAAATCATGTCATGTTACAGCAAGTGGAAAAAGATTATACTTTCTTTTAGAGCATAGCAGCATTAACATCAACAGTATAGTTTCCCATAAACTAAATTTTGCTGGTTCTTGACTGTTTAATGAAACGTAGCTGATATTTGAAAGTTAAAATTAAGCAGTCTATGGAATGCATTTTTTACATTATTTTAGCTCAATTATGCTTTCCCTTCATTGCATTTACCTGTTAACTTGTTCTAGATTCACTCATTACCCTGTAAATTGTCCTCAGAGATGCTCTTTGATCATATTAATTGCTGAGATTATTTCTCAGGTTTGTAGGTTGCTTTTTCCCACTTTCCTACAAAAAGATCCATATGTATTTTTGGAGGAGAGGAAACAAATCTACCCACCAATAAAAGGCAGTATTTTCCTTTTCAGGTCCTAAAGTTCTTTTCTTTTCTTTTAAAAGTCAACCTCTAATACAGCAATAATCTATATCCTGGAAAGATTGTAGGACAGAGTAGCCACAGTTGTGTGGGAGTGCAAGATATCTAAAGAATAAACATTTATTGCATCTGTTTGTTTTTTTTTAAATAAAGTTTGATGCTGATTTTTTTTTTCCACAAACAGTATTAATGTCCTAAGGTGCTAAAGAAGTCATTATGGGTTTTTTTTAATAGAGTTTCTCATTGAAAAATACTATGCATGCTTCTTGGAACCATAACAAGGTGATTAGCATAAAATGAAACATTGGATGTGTCAATGGGACAGGAAGCCTTTGACATAATTAATTGTCTGGAAAAGCACGGTATCTGAGAAATCTACAAATTATGATTACACAGAAGGAATTAATTCTCCTTCAAAATACGTTCTATACAGTCAGATGATTCAAGTAAGAGAGCTGGGGCATTAACACGTCACATGATTAATCAAGTTTCTTTAAGCAAAGATATTAATCTTCTACTGTAATAAAGAATAATAGCCAGCAACCAGCCAAGAAATCTACATTGCAGACAGACATAGGAGATCAGAAACCATTCCCTCCATGTTCTTGTTGACTTCTTCACTTTACCAGACTGACCTGATAGGGTCTTTATGCCACTTACCTTTTCAAATACTTATATTTCAGAGAGAATAATTTGTCTCAAACAATAATATTTCAGAGTGATTAAATCACTTGATAATTCATAGTTGCATTCTTTGGTCTTGCCTTTGTAAATTGTAGAGTATATGGCAAGGAAGGTTTTTGGGGACCTGTGAATACTTAGTTAAATCAGTATTGCAAAACACCATGACTGTTCCTAATTATCAGTTTTTTCTGTTTATATTTGTCTTTTTTATTAATCATTGTCAGTCTTCCCTATTCTTCATTATTTTCTTTCCTTATGTCTTTGGAAAAACTGGGAGGAAGCAGCTCTTTTTTTAAGCAGCTTTTCTGCTTGGGGTTTTTTCCTCTTGCATACATCTTTTCTCTTATTCTCTTCTTCTTTACCTGTTTCATGGCACTCAAATTTGTGTTAGAAAATAAAGAAAACTTAAGACATATGTTTTCTTCTTCATGTCCTTACCTCCATTTTTGTTTTTATTCTGCATTTTTCTTCTTGTTAACTCTTACATTATCATTTCCTTTCATCTCTTCTACTTTTTACTTGGTAATATAGTACATCACTGATAAACTTGCTTTAGGAACTATCAGTGCCAGGCATAATGAGGATTGGGTCTTGTTCACATTTGGGGGATTGGTGATAGTTTTTTGATAGGCCTAACAACATTGGATGAGTAGAGTTCAGGGAACCTGTACTGGTATTAAGGAAATGCAGGGAACAACTATGAATAGAGAATAACAGTAAAAGTCTGTTTCATTCATATAACGGATGAAATGGAGTCTGTATATATCACTCTTGTGTAGCTGGGTACTTCCTAGACAAAAATTAGTGTAGCAATGAAAATAAATTTTTTACACTACTTGACACTCAAAGGTTGTAGAATCTTGCATATTCATATTACAGAATCACAGAAAGTTGGAAGGGACCTGGAGGTCATCTTGTCAAATCCCCTCTGCTCAGGGATCACCTAGAGTAAGTTGCCCAGGACCATGTCCAGATGGCTTTTGAATACTCCAGGGTGGGAGACTCTGCTAGATCTCTGGGCAGCCTGCTCCACAGTTCAGTCACTCTCAGTGAAAAAGTGCTTCCTGATGTTCAGATGGAGCCTCTTGTGTTTCAGTTTGCACCCATTACCTCTTGTCCCGTCGCTGGGTGCCACTGAAGAGAGCCTGGCTCCATCTTCTCTGCATCTTCCCTTCAAGCATTTATATACATTGACAAGATCCCCTCTGAGCCGTCTTTTCTATAGGCTAAACACTCCTGATATGAGAGATGCTTTAGCTCCTTAATCATCTTCGTATTCTGGTCATAGCTTGAATCACTTTGCACTGAACATGGAGCTAAATATACCCTAAGAGGTGTGACAGAAAAGAAGCCGAACAGCAGTTAATCTAAATTGTGGTGTCCAAGACAGGACATCATGTGAGTTTTCATGTAAGATGGAGAAAACCTCATTTCAGCATTCTCTACAGCACAGGTAGCAAAAGAATTTGTCACAAATACAGGGTACTTGAGCATCATAGGTTGAGTACCTACCTGCACCTTCTTGTTAAAGCTTTCAAATAATGAAGTGAGGAAGAATGTTCTCTATTTGTAGATATCATTTGATATCCACCAAACAAGAATCTGATAAGTAACAAAAATATGAAATGTATATGGTTTTCTTTAAATTTTAAAAAGTCCATGCTTGGGGAACATTGTGTTATGTAAATTATATTAATCAAAATCACTTTTGGACCTCTCAGTATTCACTGCATAAAAACTAACATGTTATCTCATGTACACAAAACACTTCTTCCAGAAATTCGTTTGCAAAGGGCTATAACTAGTGGGTTTTGAGTCTTGTGAAATCTGATTTTTAAAAGCAGTCTGACAATGGCTGTTTGATAAATACAAATTCTTTTTATGGCTGGCAATATGCTGTTTGAACTGTTTTTCATCTTCATTGAGAGGTTTTGAAGCAAGAAAAACAGCTTTAGATCTGAATCCTTTGATAGAACTTCCAATACAGAAGATGAAACCTTATCAGGAGAACTCTGGAAGCTTTGCTTACATAATGAACTTAATATCCTGATGTGTTCCTGCTTACATGACTGGATGCAATGACATTAATGTGTTTCTTTGGTCTTGAAACAGGCTGATAAATGCATTCCAAAACTGAATGAAGGTGATCAGATAGTATTAATTAATGGCCGAGATATCTCAGAGCACACGCATGACCAGGTGGTCATGTTCATAAAAGCCAGCAGAGAATCTCACACGAGAGAGCTTGCACTTTTGGTCAGGCGGAAAGGTAATTGGGCTAATTTTATTCACTTTTAATGGTTTTGAGACTATTGCTCTTATGCTTGGTGGTATACCCTCTTCTGTTTACAGAAATGTTTTCAGTGTGCTGGGAATAGATCTGTACCAACAACTAGATCTCCCTGTAGTTAAATTAGTAGTACAAATAATTTTAACTCTATAGTTCTTACCACTGCAACAAAGAATCTGTCAAGTTAGAATTTCTTCTTGTGTTTTAAGTCTAAAAATCTATAAAAATAAATAGTCCCTTGCAAAAGTGTTTTTTGTAAATATAGTATAATTTTGGAAATCTGCAGTTGTGGGTTTGCAAATACCCATGGACAGTTCCCCAGCACAATTATACAATGAAAGGGATCAAATAAGCTTCTTTTGGTGTTTGGTGGGTTGGGTTTTTGTTTCTTTTCTTTTCATGTTCACAATAGATGTTTTGTAACAATACTGAGTTTAACCTATGCTAACTACTTGCTAATCTGCTGCCAGCAAACAGGATACAATTTCTGAAATATGCAGGGTCTTAAAAACCTTCATATTTAAAATATGGGGAACCCATCCAGTTCGGTTTTGCTTGCTCCATATTTAGACAGAGGCAGATCCCAAGAGCTTCTAGTTTTATTATTTACTTTCCTTAAGAGCTACGATAAGATGTTAACACGCACAGTTATGAAAGGGCTTTGCACAGAGTTTCTGATTACATTAAGACTTAAAAATCTGAAGGGATAATGCATCACTGGGAAAAAGGAGGGAATAAAACTGTCTAAATGATATGTACTTTTGTAGCATTTACTTTATTTAAAATTTCATGTGTTCCTAGGAAGACAGATGTGCTTTTGGTCTTGTTTTCCCTAAACAGTCCTATACCTGTTGTTATAGGCTTTTCCACTGGCTCATATTTAGTCTTCCCTTAACTTTTCTAGTCCCTGTACTACTTGCAGATCAGAAAAGTATACTCTTAGCTAAATATAACCTGTGGCCTCTTGACAGTCATTTATATAGGCATGAGTATGAACAGCCTCCTGTTTTCTGAAGTTTGGAAGGATGAGGCTGTTCTGATCGCAGCTAGACACACTTGGTGATGCAGTAGCATTCATAGAGAACTGCTGCATAGATTAATAAATTAATGTTTGCCAGCATGTTAGCAAGGAATGTCATAGAAAACTAATAATTTTTGTTGGTAGCTTAAGTTAGTTACTTCAATGTTAGCACAAGGAATTGCATAAGATAGTTGAGTTTCTTATCTAATGGCAAAGGAGTACAATGTAAGTAGGTTTGTGTTCATTTTGCTGTTGTGTGTCCAAACTTACTAAACTTCTTATAAAGATATTCCATTAATTGTGCTCTAAATTTTTTTTGGCACAACTCTTGATTTTTTTCATGGTGGATGTTGCAGTTCATTAACCTCCATTCAGCGCTCCATTTTGTAGGGCAGACTTGCAGCAAAAAACTTTGTACTTTGAAGTCAAATTCTTTGTTTTCATAGACATCTTGAGGAATTTCATTTTATGAAAGGTCATAAGGCCTTAGTAGTTTCCATAGTAATATAGTGTGTAAAGAAATGGGGTTAAATATGTTGTTCTTCGTTTTCCCAAGACTTTGTCTTTGCGAACTTTGTTGCTCTTGCAAGCTAGTAAATTTTAGCATGTGTTGCAAACTCATTAGTGCTGTATGTAGCCAATTTTAATTTTCAGTAAATCTTTCAGTAGTTAAACAGTTTGTGGAGCCTAAATCAGAAGATGAAGCTGATTTACAGAATCTCCCAGAAGCTCTTCTTCCTGTCTGTTGTGAATATGGCGGTGATACACTGGAGGAGTCTATGGAGCAGCTAAGGAAAGGGCTGGAAAGTGGATCTGTCCTTATTCAGTTTGAGGTAGGTAACGCTTAACTCTCAAATACCATTAATATAGACCCATAATTGTGACCAACAAGTAAGGTAAAGGCTTAATTGGAAATCTCATTGCTCCCATTCTGTCTTATCTCAGGAGAGGAAAAACGTGACTTGCTCGGCAGTTTTACCCTTCACTGCTTAGTGTAGAGAAGAATAAGTTATTAGTCTTACATAAAACATCATCTGGTGATAAAGTACATGTTTTAATGAACATGTTTCTGCTGGAGTAGCCAAAACTCACTAAATTAACATTTCTTCTGAATTATTTTGAGTAGAACAGTGGAATAGAATAGATCAGTCTTGTATTTTGTTTCTTTTTCCATGTTGCTCAGTGACACTTCTAAAAACATCTGTAAAAGATCTTTAAGCTAGATTTTAATTCCTTTTGTATTGCCATCTTTCATGGAATAACAGGAGCAACTTGACTGTTCCTTATCATCTTCTCTTAAAGGTTGAAATGAAAGTGTTGGAATGTTAATTTCTGTTTCCATGACATTTGTAATATCCAGTTCTGTGGTGTTTCTCCTTGGTGAACACTGATGGTGTTCACCGTCAGTATTGTATTACCAGATGACTTTGTAGGCGAGGTTCCCCAGTATATAGGATGAGACTTAGAAGACTACTGTATAGATTAATGAATTAATATTTTTCATGTTCTTCGGTGTATTAGCCAGAAATGTCACAGAAAACTAATAAAATGTTTTTGTAGTTTATTAAATTAGTTCCTTCAGTGTTAATGTAAGAAATTCCAAAAGATAAGGTAACTGCATCTGTAATGGCAGGGGGAGTACAATGTATGTATATTTGCGCTTGTTTTACTGTTGTGGATCCAAAATTTGTAGTATCTTTAAAGAATTCCTGGTTATTATGTTTTATAAATTTCACGTTGTTGAACTCTGGAGTAACCCTTTCTGATGCTGAATACTTATAGAACAGCAACACAATTTTTTCTCATTTTGATGTATTTTCCTTCACTGTGTTTTCAAATGCCGTAAGATTCAATGGTGGTATTGTTGCTGGTGAGTTGTGGTATTGCTTGTGGTATAACCACTCTTTTTACGAGGTTTGCTTTGTTTCCAAGATTTCAGAGAGTTAAAATTACCTTTACTTTTCTTTTCTTTTTTTTTTTTTCCTTAAATAATTGTGGACTATGGTTCATTGCTTCTTTCCAAAACCCACAACACTGCAGCAGTAGCAATGAGTCTGACTATTGAAACAGTAACTCAAACGATATAAGCTAGCTTTTCAATGCTTTGTTAACCACCCAAGTTGTTGACTAAATTTGTGTGCGACCTGTAATAATCTTTATAGGGTATCTGTTACTTTTTTCCTGACAGCATTTATAGGAGGATATTACTTAAATTACAGCAAATGCTCAAAACCTTTTTGAAATCTAACAAACTAGCGGACAGCTTAGTGGCCTTCTTTCTTTGAGTTTGTTGTTTAGTGATCTTCAGAAGCAGACACAACTGCAGGGTCACACACAACTGCAGGGTCACCTCATCAGCTTTGGTGGCTCTCAAACTCTTCATTCACATTATTAAAAGAGTAAATAATTAGCTAGTAGGCTATGAATAATCAAGTTTATCCAGAATATCTTCCTCCACTTCAGCAGAATTTTAAGAAGTTTGTCAATAACAAATGACTTTTTGCCAGGCAACAATAATGAAGCTCCAGAATTGTTACTTAACATGAAATTATTCTTCCCTGACTCCCAAAAAAGCTGTGTAAATTGCAACTTGGCTCTAGTAAAATGAAACTTGACTTAGAACTGATCAAAGCTGTTTGGTTGTTACATATATTATCATGTTCTCTTGTTACATGGCTTGTTTATAATGTTCAAGTTGAAAAACCTGGTGAGCTGTGATACTGAGCCTTAAGTATTCAGTAAATGGTAGAGCAGAATAAACTTCTGTTCTGTTCCTTTTCTCAACAAATGTAAAGGATTTTAGCCTTCTGTTTGTTTCATTCCAGTGTACGTATGGAGCCATATTCCAAATGTTCATTAAATGCATAAGATATAACTATCTTTTTGGTAAGTGTTCAATCATGGAATCATAAAACTGTTTAGGTTGGAAAAGACTTTAAAGATTGAGTTCCAACCCCTCTGCTGTGGGCAGGGACACCTCCCACTAGACCAGGTTGTTCAAAGTCCCATCCAGCCTGGTCTTGGAACACTTGCGGTCCTGGGGCATCCACAACTTCTCTGGGAAACCTTTGCAATGAAGTACATAAAACTCTGGCACAGCCACATTAATAACTCAGTTGTAGGTTGCTTTCATGTATATTAAATACAGAAAAACTGTAGTTGTGTAATGTTGTTGTTGGTTTTAGTTTTTTTTCTCTGTACCTTTCGTTGACTTGAACAATGCCCATAATGCATTTTGACCTTAAAGTTTATTTTTGTATGCCTACATTTACTCCAAATAAAGTTTGCAATATAGGGGTTAGCCCTCAAAAAGGGACATGACAGGCTAAGAGGCTGTGATATATCGAAGCTCTGTCTTTTTTCAAGTACTTGCAGGATTGAATGTGGTGGCTTTAGTCCAGAAAACAGAAGTTTGTTTGAATTTTTTGTGTTGCAGTAGATTCTAGAAAGCATCGGTCTGCAGCTTTTTTTTTTTATTATTGTCATGTTTTTTATTGCTCTCTTCTTCCACCCTCAACATCTGTTTTCCTTCTGGCACACAGTTTTATAAGAAAAAGGCAACCTTGCAGGGAAACAGTGTATACCATTAGAGAGCAAGCATAAGAATAATTTTTCCTTGGGAACTCTTCTAGATATGATGATGGCCTAGCAATAACTGAAATTCTTGTAATGTTAAAAAATACAAAAATCTTTCAGGTGAATTTTGTAGATGGCTAGGAGAAATGTTAAATAGAATAACTTTTTTTTTTCATTCCTTGTATTTTCATTTTCTATTTAGTATGTGCATAGCATAATCACATCCCTCAAAATCCTACCATTTCTCATTCTGTTTTGCAGCAACTTTATAGAAAGAAACCAGGGTTGGCTGTTACATGTGCAAAGGTACCTCAGAATATGGACAAGAACAGATACAAAGATGTTCTACCATGTAAGTATTAAGTACAGACTTTCTGTCTAGTTTCTTTATTCTCTAAATGATAGCTTATAAAACTGTTGTATTGAACTTCTTGATTAAAGATTTCACTATATAATCAAAATAATTTAATTGTTTATTTTCTTTTCTAAAGGGTTACCGTTTTTGCTTTGTATCTGCTGTTTGTGTCTGCGATTCCTCAATTTGACTAAGTAGAAGGGAAGCATGCCCTTTAATTGCTAATTTGATTTCTTCTGTATTGTTTTTTGTGTGCAGATGATGCCACAAGGATAATATTGCAAGGAGATGAAGATTACATTAATGCGAATTATGTGAATGTAAGCCATACCGAAACCTGCAATTGACCACTTTCTGTATTACAACAGAGACTAAAAATAGCCTGTTTAAGGCATAAGGGGGTTTTATTTCAGATTTTCAGGATTTGTAAGCGTAAAAGATGTACAGATTCATAATGTGAAAGATGAAGTCTCTTGTGAAACAAGTGGCCATCCTGACATACAGTAGAGGCAAACATCTGCTATACACTGATATGTGCAGGGTTTGTTTTACCTTTCCATATGCTGCAAATGCTGCAGTTGTCTCTTATTGTTAAAAACTAAACTTTTTTGCTTCTAGAATCATTTACGGCCTACTGGCTATGCTATGAATGGTCAAAAAAATAAATTAGGGCCTTGGTTGCCCTAATTGCATGTAAGGTAGGAGACAGGAAGAAGAGGAGAAGATACACGTATGTTTGTGTCAGATACTTAGGTTAAACACTTAAATCACAAAAATTATCTTATGGTGTCTATTATCAGGCAATAAACAGCTTTTGCTAGTGTACCTTGGGTATACCTTGCCATTATTCCTTACTAAATATTAAAGAAAATTTGGAAAGCTTTGCAGTTTCAAGTTTTCAAATGTTTTCACTATTGATCATCTCTTCCTAGTTCACCAAGAAGGGCTACATTATCTGTAGCAGGCATCTAGTTTAATTTAAACATTTAAAGATTTTTCACATAACAAATTGTGATTGTCTTATTATTCAGCTTGCTGCCTTAATCTTACCTTAACTCTGTTTGAATAAAATCCTGAATTAAAGAATAGTAGTACCTGAGCAGTGAGGGCAAACTTCGCATAGGATTTTTCTTTCACTTTGTAGATGGAAATTCCTTCTGCGGGCATTGTGAATAGGTACATCGCTACTCAGGGGCCTCTTCCACACACATGTGCACACTTCTGGCAAGTCGTCTGGGATCACAAGTTGTCGCTGATCATCATGTTAACAACTCTCACGGAACGAGGACGGGTAAGTGTTCAGGTTCTTTGTATACTGAAGAAATGCGCTGTGCCTTTAAACATTTTTTCCCACTGTTATGATTAAATAATCCTAAAATAGGCCAACTTCTTCTGTTGAATCATTTCTCTGAAAATAAGGCTTTCTGAATTACTTAGAGGAACAGATACTCTGCAGCTTTCTTTTTGTTGTGCCTTGAAAACAATCCGACTTTCTGCTAAACAGAAATGACTGCATTGACTCTGTTTTCCTGACCAGCCAGGTACTATGTGCTGGTTTTGGTTTGGTTTTTTTTTTTTTTTTTTTTTTTTTTTTTGTTTTGTTTTGTTTTGTTTTCCCCAGGAGCTGGACTCCATGTGGCAATTGCTCTCCTACTGATTAAGCAGACATATGGAAGCGTTGAGCAGACTTGCAGTCTGGCTTCAAACAAGTCTGCCATTGCAGTATTTTCTAGATTTAGGATGGTGCTTACTTTTCTCTATGTCATAGCTTGTTTCCTAGAATTGCTGTGATAATTCTTTCAATTCTGTTTAAATAAATTCTATCACGCCATTAAATTTGTAATAATACACTGAAAATTAAAGAATGTTCTCTGGTTTAATGTTTGTAGTTTTAAAAATGAAGTTTTAAATTTTTTTAACTTAAATAAATGGATTGGTTTTGAAATCTTAGAAGCTGACAACTGAACAGGTGTTTTGAAGAGGTGCAGATGATGACAACTCTTATCACTACATTACTACACGTCAGTGTAGCCTTTATTTCCTATGTGATCTACCCTACACTGTCAAATTTATCTGACATACCAGTCAAAAAACAATGCTTTTGGAAAGCAAGAGAATGAGTACTTGAGTTCCTAAACTAAAGTAACAACAATTAAACATCAATATAATTCCTCATTGTATGAAACAAGTGTGAAAGCCGAAGATTTTAACCATGGTCAGGTTACATAGCTGTTTTTGGGGGCAGACATTATTGAGCATCATCTTAAACACAAATGCCCCCTTCATAACATCCAGCGTGCTTATCCTTGTATTGAGGAGAAATGCAGCTTAGTACTAGTCTACTTTGTCCAGCAAGCAGGAACCTTTAAGGTGATTTGTCGCTAACTTCTAACCACCCTGCTGGTACCTTAATACACCAGACACTTTTTCTGAGTTCTTTTTAATTTCAAAGATGATCTACACTTGCACAGTTTGTGGATGAATTTTCAGGAATAGAAAAAGATTTATGTTCTTGTAGAGTATCCTCATTGCCAAATGCTAAACCTTTTCCCAAGGCTGGAGGTTTTACATTCTAGAATATCTCTTTTCATTGGTACTAAGACTTGTATTTTACAATAAAAAACTTCTCCCAGTCACGTTCCTTCTTTAGAAACAGATGTTTCTAAAGCTATTTTGGCTTAAATTTAAAGGGAAAAATATTACAGATAAGCCTCTGCATTAAAAGTTTCAGGCATAATGTTTAAAATACGTGTTTCAAGTGCTTAAAAATTGAACCCTAAGAGAGGCAGAATTAAGAAATTTTAACATTTCAAAATTTCTCGCTCTTGCCATACTGTATTAGTTTAAAAAAAAGTTATAGACAAAAAAATGTTATAGGTGGCACAGGCAGTGTTGATAAGTCGATAGAGAGTCCAAATTAACTAAAGCTGAAATACAAACATGATGGGAATATCAGTTTTCTTGGTTTCTTTTAGAGCTAGTATCAATTATTGTTGAAATGTGTAGGCAGTAAAGAGGACATTTACAGCTCAGCTGTTGGGGGGATACACAATTCAGTTGAAACTGAAACTGAAAACTTTATGCTGATGGGCAAACTTGAGCTGTCTTCAGTGCCCGAAGATTTCACTGAACTATTATCTGGAATGCTTTTTCATTTTCAGTCTCTTCCACAATGTTTCAGCCTTTGGTTAGATGGGAAACGAGATGGCAAACTTCATCATGAGCACTACTGTCTAAGCTTACCTTTGAAAATGAGGAACGGATGTTGGCATGAGGATTGTTTCGTAGAATCATAGAATAGTTAGAGTTGGAAGGGACCTTAAAGATCACCGAGTTCCAATCCCCCTACCATGAGCAGGGACACCTCCCAGTAGAGCAGGTTGCTCAAAGCCCCATCCAGCCTGGCCTTAAACAGCATTTCCCTTTTTGCATCTGTTTTTAGTATTGTCTGTTTCAGTCCTTTCATGTTCACTTTGAAGAAAAGTGGGGCTTTGTCTTTGCTGTAACCTGCTATTAGGTGGCTGAAATTAGTAATAAATTCACCCCCTGCACTTTTCTTAAGATGGAATAGATCTATCTGTTCCTCCTCCTACAATATACCTTCAGAAGTCATTTTAGCTATTGAAGAGAAGTACCAGACAGAAAGCATCTTGCATCCAATTTGCATGATTTTTTGATTATAAATGACTAAACCAAAAGTTTGTAGAGAATTTAGCGTATTTTTCATGTGATTTTGCAATCTGGATGTAAACACCTCACTAAAAAAACGAAATAGATTTTATACCACTACCTGAATTTTGTGAGCCATAGTATAGGAGGGGAGGCTGGAATCAGAAGTGCTTGTATACAATTTTGGTATGTACTTATTTCCTTTACAGACCAAATGTCATCAGTATTGGCCTGATCCACCAGATGTAATGGAATATGGCAACTTTCGTGTCAGATGCCACTCTGAAGATTGTACAATTGCTTATGTTTTTAGAGAAATGGTGATTACAAATGTTGAGGTAAATATCTGTTATCTTTAATTTTTCCCAAGCAAGCTGAATGCATGTGTGTATAGATAGATATAGATTCTGTTCCTGAGCATGTTTAGCTGTGTGTGTGAGCATATATGTGTGTATATATATATACATGCATTTTTATAAATGTGTAGATTGTTTGAATCAAAGTACAATAATTTATTTTCGGCTTCTTCAAAACCATACTTTTTGAAGTTCTGTACAGCATAATGCAATAACGTATTACAGCTACTGTAATAAGCTTCAAAAAAAGTTTAGTGCTTTTCTGTAGACAGTTTTGCAGTCACTGACTGTCCACTAGTATTTAGATTTTCAATTAGATGTTTTTTATTAGCAACTGCTCTTTCAAGGATGAAATATTGGTCACTCAGTTAATGGCACATGCAGCTAGAACCAACTAAGAAAAAGGTGACTTGTAATAGTGGTGTTTTGTGAGAAGGTGCAGAGTCTCATCAGCTCCTTTCCACATCTTTAGTCAGATTTTGAAAAAGAAAAAAGAAATCCCCATGTATCTCAATTGAAATGTGCTCAATTTATGTCAGGTGTTTACATTCCTTAGCTGTTAATATTTTATGTTAATGGCAGTGTTATAGTGAAGAGAAAGCTAAATACATAGAATACTTCTTGCATCTCAACTTGTATTGTGAAATCTGTGTTCAGATCACACCTAGACTTCCCAGGACCTGAATTTGGGTTTGGCTTTTGTTTGTGAGTTGTCCTGTATTTCCTATACATCTTCAACTCTTTTCCAAAATTCTATGGTCACAAGTATTTTCTAAAAAGATGAAAAGTTTGTGCTATCATATGATGCATATGTAAGAAATCACTGTATACTGATCAAATTCAAATTTACAGTTCCAATACCAGTCAATCTTTTAATCTTCTGTATAGTTAAGTAGATTTTATTGTTACTAGAATTGCTAGTAGTATTAAGAAGGGAATATCTGTTTTAAAATGTAACATTTAGTTGATGTTCCAATCCCTTAGTCTCATAAATTTGTAACTGAATCTATCGCTTGACAGTGCATCCAAATTTGTTTTAACGTGATTAAGATTTCCTTTGTAGTCATAAACATGTGAGATGCCAATACTTAAAGGCCTTTCAGTTGAAATAATTTGCAGTATTTCAGTTTCTAGCTGTGAGAAGCCATTCAGTCAGACCGGGATCATTTTTTGGTTCTATTTTTCAGCTAGTTAATCTGTAAATGATAAACTTGAAGAAATTAACAGAAGAAATTAACCTCATTAAGCCATTACTGTAGAGTATACATAGGCAAACTTGTAGTTCCTGTCACTCAAATTAGTTGATTACCAATTAACTTTGGTTAGCTAACGCTTCATGTAAATATTAATTTACCCTTTTCAAATACTTGTTCTTTTTCTTGAATAATATTTATCAAACTGGTTCATAATTTTGAGTAAGTGCACGAGTGACTATATTAAGTATATGTTTTCACTTCAGGTGTCTGTTTACTAGCATGCGGTAAATGAAAATTCTAGTGAGTGGGACAGTCAGCTTTTTGGGTGTTTTAATACAAGCTAATTCTTTTTGAGATAGAGGTTGTGTGTGGATACAGTGTGCCTTTCTGAACATGTTAACAGATGCGAAAGTTACAAGGATGTTCGAATGTGTAAGTTCTCAGGATAACTCTTAGCTGAGAACATCGTTTCTGATGCAAAGGAATACACTTGCGTAAACTTTCATCTAGGTTAGACAGAAACATAGAATCATAGAATGATTGGAGTTAGAAGGGACCTTAAAGATCATCAAGTTCCAACCCCCCTGCCATGGGCAGGGACACCTCTCACTAGAGCAGGTTGCTCAAAGCCCCATCCAGCCTGGTCTTGCCCCATCCCTGGAAGTGTTCATCCACAACTTCCCTGGGCAACCAGAGTCATCACCCTCACAGTAAAGAATTTCTTCTTCTTATCCAATTTAAATCTCGCCTCTTTCAGTTTAAAACCATTACCTCTCATCCTATCACTACATTCCACAATAAAAAAAGTCCCTCGCCATCTTTCCTCTAGGCCCCCTTTAGGTACTGGAAGGCCACTATAAGGTCCCCCTGGAGCCTTCTCTTCTTCAGGCCGAACAATCCCAAATCTCTCAGCCCATGTTCGTAGGTGCTTCAGCTAGCTCTCTGATGTTTTTTCTGGCCCTCCTGGACCTGCTTCAACAGTCTTTCCTTTGCTGAGAACTTACAAGCTGGATGCAGAACTCCAGGTGGGATATCACCAAAACAGGGTAGAGGGACAGAATCACCTCCCTCGACCTACTGACCATACTTCTTTTGATGTAGCTCAGGATACAGTTGGCCTCCTGGGCTGCAATAAGATGATAAAGGACAATTCTTTCCATAAAATGCAGTTAACAGTTTAACTGTTGCTAAATGTGTAGAATGTCAAGATTTAACTCAGTTCATAAAGTGTGAGACATCGTTATTGCATAAGGCGGCAGAGCTCAGAAGTGTCTTAGGTTTCTTCCTTCTTAGCCTAATCGCTGGTTGTATCCGTGACATGGCAATTGAGCCCAATCTGAAGGCAAAGATGATTGAGTGATTTCATAATCAAAGTTAACAATGAAATAAACTGAAAAAACTTCTGTAAAGCCATTCTTTTTAGGTATAATTGAATGAAAAAAGAGCTCTTCACACAACAGAATCTTTTAACTAAATTGCTTCTATAAAAATGTTATTCTGTGGGTTGTACAGAAATCATTCATATGTACAATGAATATGTATGTACGAATACTACATATATTGTTTTCTAACAGAAGCTAGAGCTAGCAAATCTTGCAACAGCTTTATATTATAACAGAATCTTTAAGTATACACACAGGAATATTTAGGATAGATCTGCAGCTAAACTTTGAGAGATGGATTTGGATTGCAGAACGAGGTAAAAATGGAAAAGACATTCAGTTTTATTTTTTTTTAATGGGAGGACCTAATATGCTGTATTGCAGAGGTGACATGCACCTTACAGAGTTGAACCAGTGTGCAAGCATAGCACTCCTCCATGCTATCATCTATGTATAGTTTCATTACCACTGTTGAGCTGTGAATGTGTAGTCCAAGATTCTGTTATTTTTTCATGTTCTGAATTGTTCTGCTGTTTTCAGCTGTTTCTTCCATCTTGTTCTAAACTATTATAGAGTACTATTGTGCGTAAGTCTCGTAGCATTTTAACTCGGCTCAATCATTCGTGTCAAGTCAGATGGGAAACCAGAAAATCTGTTCAGATCACAAAAGTTCAGCTTGGTACCTCATTTATTTGGGAAATGTTATGCCTTTAACATGCTTAAGAATAACCTGTTTATACTTCATTATGAATTTTAAAATTACAAACATTTTTTGTCATATGCATCTTAAAGCACCTGCAGAACATTCTTACTGTAAGAAGTATGACTTGTATCAAGTAAACTTTAATACAAAAATCATAACATCTTTTGAAAATTGTACTTATTTTAGACAGAACAACACCACACTGTCACCCATCTTCAGTATGTTGCTTGGCCTGATCATGGTGTTCCTGATGATTCCATGGATTTTCTGGAGTTTGTGAACTGTATGAGGCCAAAGAGAGTAAAGAATGAGCCAGTCCTTGTTCACTGCAGGTACTTGTGTGTTAAAATTCTGATTATAGGTTCACTTCAGCCTTTAGAATAAGCATTTGCTGTGAAGTTTGTCTGCGAGACAGGAGACCCTTGAATTAGATGGAAGTGCTAAGCTGTCCAATAACAGCCTTCACTGTTAAGGACAGAATCATTGGTGCTGTATCTAAAGGATGAGTTTCTTTTCTCTCCCTTTCTCCTGCAACCTTTTGGTGAAATAGTTTAGCCATGTAATTATCACAGAACTGTTAATATGCAATGTAAGTTGCTCTCCATTTTTATCTTCTACCACTGTTGTAACCTCATTTTGAACGGTACTGCGGAGTGAGTTTTTTTTCTGCTGTTCAAGTGCCTGTCAAAAAACAGTCAGCTAGCTCATACCTGGTTTAGTCAAAAACACCAAACCAATACGTTTGGATTGGTAAACAGTTATAATGGTTAAAAATACATTTACTTTAAGTGAGGTGTTAGTTTTATTTATATAAAAAAATCTGTAATATTTTTTAATTGGCAGGAAATATTATAGAAATTGCTTTGAAGATAAGCTGCTCTGTTCTAATTTTATTAAGGTCTTCCTGTAATTTCTAAGGCTATTTAGCATCCTGGTATTAAGATTTTGATATGAATCTGGTGCGTTGCAAAAACCTAATTTTATAGACTATTTTTCTGTTACATTTCACAGCGCTGGAATTGGTCGCACTGGTGTATTGGTCACTATGGAAACAGCCATGTGCTTAATTGAAAGAAACCAACCTGTTTATCCACTGGATATTGTACGAAAAATGCGAGACCAGCGAGCTATGATGGTGCAAACATCTGTAAGTGATGGAGAAGAAACCTCATTTTCTGTATATGTTCTGTGCTTGTCCAGTTTTAAAACAGATTCAAAAGTTTAAGTGATCTAGTTGTCTGAGTTTTCAGTAGCTATTTTGTTTCATTGTTCCTACGTTAAGTGTGATATAGCATCATGGCAAAGGCTGCTTTGCTTGCAAGGTGTGTATTTAACTTTTTTGTAAATATGTCTTACCTGGCCATTCAAAGATAATTTATTTCTGTACTTGCAAGCAGTTAAAATGCACAAGGTCAGACTTTCCCGATGATCTGTTCATGGTCTTCTCTCTAAATTCTCTGCAAGAAGCTAGAATAGTTTTTTGCTTTTCATTCTAGTTCAGAGCCTTATAGGAAATTATTAAACTGAAAGTAAAATTAGTGGGTTTGTGATTTGATTTGGAGAGGGGAAGTGGAAGATGACGCTTTAGGAGTAGAAATTCAGTAGTAACAATATATGGTTGTTTAATTCTAAATTGTGCCACCACTCCAGGTTGGAAAAACAAATGGTAAGAATGCAATTCAGGAAAAGTTGGATAGTGTCAATAACTGAAACATGAAATTAGAAGATGATTTTAAGATGAAATTGGTTCAAAGACAACTTGAGGGCAATTTTGTCTTGGCTTTGGAAATGAGCATATTGTTGTTAGGGACCAAGGAAGTGTGAGGAGGCTTTACTTTCTTGAGTGGAGGTTGGATGAGAGAACATTAAGTGTGGGTTATCTCAGAGAGCTAAATGCCCTGTGACAAATGGAAGTAAAGGGGTTTAGACCCACAAAGCCAACAGTTAAATTTTGTCTTTGTCTCTCATCTTCAGAAGAAAATGCCTTGGTTTTCACTTGATCAAGGGAAGCTAAGAGGTAACCTGAGAAAACAAATTCTATTAATTGACAAGTTAATGACTGCAGGAGCCAGCATTACGATTGACTAGATGGAGAAAGAGTCTTGCATTATCAAAGGGTGTGAAAGCATCAAGAATTATGGTTGCTTGTGTACCATTAGAGATTGTTCACACATGCTGCTGGGACTCCTGTCAGTCATTGCAGTGTGAGTGTACCCTCTGAAAGTGCATCAGGACTGAGGAGGGAGTTGTCTGAACAGTCCCACTGCCTGTTCTTTACAGAAATGGAAGCTGAACTTATGATAAAGGTTGTCATGAGATGAGAAACAGTAACCTCATGGTTAAGGAAGCTAAATGCTGATTTCTGGAGTTGTACCTGTGTATGCCCCTCAGTTTCTAAAATGAGCTGAGCAAGTTCATAGAGATGGTCGTCTTTTTGAGAATTGGACATGAAAACCTGAAGTAAAATTCAGCTTGTCAGAAGGCTGAGTTTCTCCTCTTAAAACAGAAATCAGTGGAAATTGTTTGTGCACTCTATAATTTGATTTAGCTGTAGAATATGGGGAATAGCAGTAAATACACAGATGATCAGACCCTGAGTATGGAAAACTGAGTATCTGAAGTAGGATTCTTTACCTTGCTTGCTGTGTTCCACAGTTTGCCATCAGCATAATCAGGTGAGGGATGATCTGTAGCAGCAATACTGTGAAAACTAAATTCACTTGCTATTTCTGAAGTACACAGATACTGTTGTGAAAAGCCAATGAGTGGGATTGCCACACTGTGCTGTAAATGAGGCACAGAAGCAAGCACTCAGCTGTGAGAGAGTGGAATATCAAAGAGCTGCATGTGAACATTTTGGTCCATCCTGGGAGTTCTCTTGCATTCCCATACCTGTATTCCAGCTAGCTCCAGTGCTCATAATTGATATTCAGCTTAAGGCTTCTGGGAGAAACCATAAGGGATGGTGTTCAGTTGTAACAGAGGGATTGCTAGTTTTAATAGCCTTGCCTCAAGCGTGTTCAGCTGCCCTGTGTGGATTGTATGTGTGTGTTCCGATTCTAAGATGGTGCACATAACCAGAGGCATGTTGTGAGTTATGATCACACAGGACATACTCGGTAAATAAGAATGGACTCATCAGAGCTACGAACAAGTCAGTTCAGTGTCTGCTGTTAATCATGTGGAAGCTCTAGTTCCTCAAAGACCTGCAGTTTGGTCATTAGGGAGGGCAAAACAAAAACTTTGACCAAAATAATAAAGCTACAACAAAAATTTGTGTAACTTTACGGCCTTTCATTTAAAAGAAAAAATAATAAAAACTAACCATTATGTTCCATTTAAAGAGAAATTAGAGATACAAAGTAATACGGAAAGCAGTGCTTTAGGGCATACTTAATAGAACTAGTTATTGACTGAGTGAGCAGTAAGAATACATGCAACAGATAAGAGCAAGGAAAACAAGTAGTCAGTCTGAGTCAGAGGAAGCAGTGCTGAAGTATTCATTCTTATTTGTTCAGTACCTTGATCGCACAAAGGAGTTAACAGGGATATTGAACAGAGAACTGAGTATCACACTTGGCTTGTTCAGGCAGTAAAAATATGCAAATGACAATAACAAGAGAAAAGTCAAGGTAATTAAGAAATAAAGACAAAAGAACAGAGTGATATTGAATGTGGGAGTAGTTGACTGAAGGGTTGAAAGAAAAGGCAGGAAAATCAAGATGCAGAAAATTAATTTCCATCCCCCAGTTTTCCTTAAGTTTTTCTGTGCTTAAGAGAAAATGAGTTTGCAGGTTATGGACAAGGATAATGTTCCTAACTACTGGTATTTAAATGCAGCCTAAGGTCCTTCACAGTCCCAATGTTACCTTTTAGCCCTGTCCTTTGGGACATATTGGCAGAATGTTTCCAGATGTTCCTGGAGAGTGGATGACAGCTGACATGAGGGCAGCTGGGAGAATGTTTTAAAGGTGTAAAAAAGGGATTTAGAAAATGTGAAGCTGCACTTCTCTGAATATATGACATGGAGTTTTGGAAAAAGATGTTCATTTGGAGGGTTTGATGATAGTGAAAGGTACTTACAGAGAAGAGGAGCTTATCACTCTGATCTTCGTAAATTCTTTTAAATTTCTAGCATCTTATGTTCTAGGAATTGTTCTAGTCATAAAAACGTATTCAGGCTACATGTTCTGTGCTAGTCCTATTGCTAATGTCTCTTTGTATCACTTTTCAGAAAGGGGCTCACAAGCTTATGGCTTTTAACAAATAGGTACATCACAAGATCATAGAAGAAATAGTCTTTGTAAGAGTATAGTTCATAGAAGAAATACTAATCTCATTTGTGAAAATTTTCTAAGAACTAAATTAGCTCAGAGTTGTATGACAGAACAATTAATGTGGATACTGTTACTCAAAAATATTCATTCCAGAGGTTTTGATCCCATTCTGTTACAAAAGAAGATGTGTGGTCTGATCACAAACTGAAAATGAAGCAAGCCCATTTTCTACAAAAGTGTAGGTACTCGAAAACAAAAGTTTTTAGCAAGACAGCTGGACCTATATGTCCTATGTGGTAACTTCTAAATAATTTGTTTTTGTTACATAACTTAAATGTGTCCAGTTATTGCAGGATTTGGCAAGTTCAGAATACTTGTAGTAATCAGATAGGAGCACGAAAAAGTAGATGATATGTAAAGAGCATAAATAACTAGTTGAACTTAAAAGTCAAAAGTCATACGAATTTGTGTAGCTTTTACAAATAAATCCTATTCCCTGAGATTTAAATATGTGTTATTTTAAATTTGGGGATTCTGGTTTTTTGGTGTGATTTTTAATGCTTGTTCTTCAAAGAAAACTAAATGTTACCTTGTTTACTGTGAACACAGCCAGGAGAGTTGGATTTTCTTCTTCCATCTTTGTATCTCTTCTCCTGTCGTTGTCCAGGGGAAAAGGAAGCAATGGGACTGTTAGTCCTATTAAATACTACTTTATAATTAGGAGTTTAATTGATCATCCATAACTGCTTTTGTTTTTTCTTTCTTGTACAGAGTCAATACAAATTCGTTTGTGAAGCTATTCTTCGCGTTTACAAAGAAGGATTGGTTCGACCACTGGATGCCAGTTAGCACGGCAGTGAAGGATGAATTCTTTCCCCTAAAAAGACTGATTTTTAAGTAAAGCAAGGGCTTGTTTATGAAAGCAGCTAGGATGGACTAGAAGCCTGTGAAAAGACAGATGAGCACGTTTGAACTGTGGCACTTTAAATTTCTCAAGAAGATTACTAAATCATGTACAGTATAACAAAGTCATGTAGATAAATATGCGAGAGCAATTGTGTGTAATATGCTTTATTCACATAGACACCATAAACAATCATCAAAACCTTAATACATATCTCTTACTGCCTTAAAACACCCTTTACTTTTTAAGTTACAAAGGTCCTTGGGTTTCCTTTGAAAACGCGAAAAAGAAAACTAATAGTGTTGAAATGATTCAGCTTAAGAAGGTATTTTATATCTTTGTATTGTACAAAAGTTCATTGAAGGTGAATATTTGCAACTTTCTTACTGGAGACACTAAATATTCATGGAAATGTAACCTTGACTTCTGAAAGGCTAATGAAGAGCTTTAAAAGATAATGCATAACTACTGTACATTAAGAGCTGGAGAAGTTAAGTATTCTGTTACCATAAATCTATTAGTAAGTATGCCAGCTGTTATAATATGCTTCTTAGAAATCACATCTACTGTATGTGATGTGCAAAAAATAATGCTGCATTTAAGGATTTATGCAGATGGTACAGTCTACATCTTCTGTTCATCAATTTTAATTGCAGCTTGCCCTTTTAACAGTGACCTGCTTCTTACTGGTTTTACTTTACTGTACTTTTTCTTCCCCTTGTGCTCCCCACCTCCTTTATACTTGTTTTTCACTACTGTTTCTATATGTGGACTGAAAACATTTTAATTTAAAACGAGGTTTAATTCTTTCACCTTAATTTCCACGTGTATTTATAAGTTCTCAGATGTAAATGTGGATTAATGTTGCACACAAGTACTAGACTTTTGGCTAACTGAAGTAGTCTAATCCAATACTGGAAGAAAAATTACTACTGAACCCTTCAAATATGTTGCTGCTAATTCAAGGTGTGAAGCTTACAAGGGCACAGATGTTGCTAGTGTTCAGATAGTGATAAAACATTGACTTGCTGCCCTTCAGCAAAAACTACTCTTATCCAGTGAAACACAGCTCCCTTTTGCAAGAGTTCTGCGGATTTCCTGTGTTTCTTGCTTTGTGGAAATGCAGCTAAATTCCCATGAAGATTTACGTGGAAAAAGAGAATGAATATGTATATTGAATAATTCACCCTAAGGTACACTGGTCTCCATTTCATTTCAAATGGGAGAATTGGACTTTCTGAACAATATAACCACAATTGTATGATAATTTATTTTGTCTGTGCTTTTTGATTACACTGAGATAGCTCTTCATTTTTGAATAGTGTTTAAAAAAATATTCTAAGGGACTGTTTAAAACTCTGTTATTTAAAAGACTAGTCCTAAATAAGGAAAAATTTTTATAGGGCATATTAGCCAGATGTTTATATGTGTATAAAAGAGAATTAGATAATTTTCTTTTTAGATATATATATACACACATATTCAAGTATATTTTAAAATTATGGTTTGTATTATGGATATTGTCATTTATATCTGGAGTTTCATTATAGAAACTGCCACAGCTGTACGATATGCATCTCTCACGTTACCTATGTTTTTCTCCAGGAGATAGCTAAAAGTGAATGTAGGATGTACTAACTTGCTGACTCTTCCCTTCTGGAGGCTTAGTCCTCTCTTCAAGATTACATTATTTGTTCCAGATAAAGAAAATACCTGGTTGCTATTAATTGATCACAAGTATTTTAACTGGCAATGTGGAAAGCTTTTTGGCTTTGTTACGTTGTAGAGTGAGTAGGTTTGTGCTCATTCTTATATAATGCATTCCAGTTTTCTCTTTCAGTGATGTTTTTGTGATATTTTGGATCATTTTGTAATATTTGGATCATATCTTCTTACTTGATTGAAAGTCAAGAGACCATAACTATAGTTCACTCTTGCTAAACTGCATCAGGTCACTCAATCTGTCTATGACTCCAAATTCCAAAATGATACTGGACCTGCACATGTCGTTTGGAAAGCTTTTTTTGAAAAATGCATATGGAAGTGTTGTATAAATGCAGACTGCCAGCTGCTGGTGGAACACTGAGCAGTAAGAAAAACTATTGTCTTTTTCCCACGTGAGGAATAGTGGGCACTAAAGAATCTGTGTCTGCTTGATGGTTAACAAAAACCTCCCTTTTGTGCACTTTTCTGTTAAAACATCGTCCTTCTTTAATTTTTTTTTTTATTTATTTTTAAGTTTTGTTGTGCCCAGGTCTCATCCCTTGCAGTTAACATAACTCACAGTAGTTTGTCAAGAAGTGAAAAATGCAAGGAGGCAAAAAAATAGCAAGAAAAATATTTAGAGCTTCGTGATATCTGTTTCTTTCAGGGAAATATTTGATTAAACTTTGGGTTTATTTGTGTCCAAGATAACTACAGGAATATAGTAGTAATTTACGTTTCTTCATGCTGAATATGTATTTACTAAATCACTAATTTTATTCCTGGTATAACTCCTGTCTCAAGATATATGCATCGTATGGGCTTGACTTACACTAGTATGTGTTGGATGATGATGGTCATATGCTGCTCTTGTTCTGGTAAATTAAGATGGGTTTGGTAATACCATTCGTGAAATTTTACTTGGACTTTAGTAACTTCTTTGAAATTGCTGGCCGCTGAGAAGCTAGTCAAAACTATAAAAATAGTAATATCTGGAATATTTGATTTAATTTTTGTGAAACCATAGAGCAAATACTAACTACACAACTATCTTGTACATTGTGTCCAACTTTATTTCAGTCTTGCTGGGTTTTGCACATGCACCTGTTGGGTCCGTAGGGGAGAATGAAGTGGGGGTGTTGTATTCTCTCTGTAGTGTGTGATGACTTTGCACTGAATAATGTATGCCTTAGGTCGAATCTTGCAATGAAAGCATAATTATGTAAACATCTTCTTAATGCTGGCTTTTATTTCCACAAGAATTAGGAAATTAAAAAGACACAGAGTTGATTGATTTGGGGGCTGGTTTTCTTTTTTTAGGAGTTGAAACTCCTAACACAAAAATTTTAAATGTCAAGCAACTGGCAAATAGCAGAAAGTCAAGATTCTGTATAACCTTCATAAATAATTTAACCTTTGTTTTGCCTATGCTTGTGTGGTCATGACAATAAGTATTCAAAATTTTGGGTATGGTGGTGGATGAAAAGGGGAGTAATAAGCCTGTGAGGTTTTCATCACTGTGAAGTAGACTAACATTTGTTCTTCAGAATTACACAAGTTGTAACTGTATGTCTTTATATTTGCTGTGGAACTAACTAAAATGCCTATTCAGACTGTCTTCAGAACTATCACAGGGGAACACTAGTGAGATGGAGGTGGGAGGGAGAGATCTGGAGATCTTACCGTGTATAGACAATAAGAAAAACGGTGCCATAAACCATGAATGCCTTTTGTGTAACAGGATGTATGAAATATGAGACGTTAAAATACAACCAAACCTTGAATGGTGGTGGTGTTTTGCAAAAAAAATTCAAAAAACTAAAACAGTTTTGCAATCCAGAGTTTTACTTGGAATAATCTTGTCTTTTAGATGTTGGTACTAAAATATATGCAATCAAAATGTATGTAAAAATTCAGCAATAGTTCTTCATATGCACTCATTTTTTTTAACCGTTGGTTCTCTTTTTTCCCTTCTATGCAATACTTGGTTAAAAAATATACACGTATTTCAAAAGAACTGTAGTTCTGAAATATCTAATGAACTATGCATTTGCTTTATTACAAACATAATATGATACTGTTTTACAACAGAAGTTGTTCCTTGTAGATAGTGTTCTTAAGTGTCAGACTAAATGCATAAATGGTCCACTGATTGAACTTGTTGAAAATAGGCCTGCATGGTTCATATTCAATTAATTAAAACTTAAACATAGTTATTTCACTGATAATGGATTTATTGTTATATCCTGAAATATAGCGTTTAAGTGCAAGTTTATTTTGCTCATTCACATAAAATCTTTCAAGAAGGAGCAAGTGCTGGGAAATGTTTGTATTTCAATTGGTAACCTGCAATTAGTCTACTTGGTTAAAAGCTTTTATTAATTGAAACTATATAGAAGGTAAAGTTGTGTCATGAAATACTTTGAACAAAGGCACTTGAAAGCCAAGTGAATGATTAATTCATTGTACAAAACATAATGTTTTGATTAAATGGGTTCTCTTGCATTTAAGCCATCTCAGATGACTGTCTGTTTTAACAATAGCATTATAACAGTTTAAATATACCAATCTAATGCGCTGTGTTTTGCTTTTGTTCTGCTGTAACATATTTAATGTTCAAGCTGGTCAGTAGCTGTACAGGCTTCAAACAATAGTATCCACAATCACTGAAATCTCTTTTTCAAAAATTGAAAATGAAAAGAGGTAGCGCATGATGTTGATAGATTTAACAATTTCTCAGCATAGACTAACCCTGTTACATTAGAGGTCGGATTTGGCCACTGATATCCAGAGCAATTGAGGACCAAGAATATAATGGAGAAAGCGAATTGTGTGGACCGTTGACACTTTGTTTAGTTTTGACTGAAGAGACCACTGACTATTGTCATTTTTGGGGTGTTTTTTTAAGAAGACATTCATCTCAAGAGTTGGCTTTGGGAATGTGCCTTTTTTGACTCGCCTAATTTTGTTGCAAACTACTTGGATAAGAATTTTAGATTATGTATTATTTTGAGTTATCTGCAAGTTTTGAATTTTTAATGGAATGCTTATTCAGAGTACTCAAGCATAGAATTTAAAAGACATTAATGAAACACTTCTGTTTACTGTTGCTCAACTTCTCTTTTTTTGGCTTTCGTGAGGTCATTTCTTGAGTTGTCATTCTTTTAAGTTTTAAAAACACTTTGAGGCTTCCCACAACTGTAAAACTGGCTTTGTCATAGACAGGCCATGTGATGTTCCTGTTGCTTAAGAGAGGCTGTTACTTAACACCTGCTGAAGGTGCAATGTGGTGTTCAGGCCAGCCTGAACTCAGCTCCTCTTTGAGGAATATAGAAAGTGCTATAACAGTGGTAAAATCATGAAGATATTTTAAAGAAGCATGTAAGAAATTTTTTCGGGGGGGGGGCAGATAATACCTGGGTTATATTTAATAAAAATAAAAATGGTGAGGATAAAAATGCTTTTAACAGCTAAGGTAGGAAATGTGAAATTTCCTTTCCTTTGCAGAATGCTTTTTGGTGTTTTAAATGCATCGTTTCTCTTCAAGCAGTTTATTTACTGAAGAGTCCTGCTGTTGATAGGATTTAATATTTCCTTCTCTGTAAAAGAAATAGAAAAACAAGCTGCTAAAAGTATTTTCTTTGCTATGGGTGCATCTTATAAAGTTATAAACCAATCCAGTTCTCAAGTAGTAAGCAGTATGGCCGCTAAAGCACAGAACATTTGACGTTGACCTAACTACCTGATTAATTTCTCAACTTTAATGTGGAGGCTTGCTTACAAACCTAGTTCAGAAGTCTTTGCTTCAGAATGGAAGGAGAAAGGACTTCCTTCCTTAGGGAAGGGACTGAAATCTGATTAGTAAATCAGCAGTCTGTATTGACCATAGTGGGGTTCCACTGACCTTAATTGTATTATCCAACCTGAGTAGTCTAGTGTGTGCATTTGCAAGAGCAATGAAGCCCTGGGTTCATTCTGGAAAAAAAGACTTGGACCTACAGTGTTAATTTTAATGGGCTTTGTTTTTTTCAATTAAGCAAAAGGCTAGCATGGTAGCAGTTGAGTTACTGTTGGTCAGTGCCCTTCTAATTCGGAGCTTCACATGCGTGAATGAAAACCTGGTATAACTGTTGCTTTCCTATTTTTTAATAGAAATTAAATTATTGTCTGTAGAAATTAGGTGTGGAATTAGTATATGTGCTCAAATGTAAATCTCTTTCAAATGCAGATTTTGCAAAATAAATTACAAGTATCGATGCTTATATTGCCATGACCTGTGCAATAACCACTAAACAGAATTTATTTAGGTTTTTACACTTCGTTGTGCAGACTTAATAGAGTAGTACAAGATAAATACTGGGGACAGTCCTATCAAGACTTTGAAAATCTGCCAGGCATTCATAATAACAAATGAAGGTTGCTTAAAATTGACCTTCATTCCAACTGAAACAGAAATGTGCTTAATAGTACTGGAATAAATTACATAACAGGTGGGAAAGCCAAAGCTAGGTTGGTTAGGGTCTTTTGGAAGGTTTGCAAAAAGATTCCTCTATTCTAGTCACTAACTTTTATTTTCATATATGTTCAGTTAGCATTTTTGTCAGAGATGTAGAAAAAGCTTGGAAGATACTATCTGTTAAGTGATTCTGGCTTTTCTATACTTTCTTCTGAGAGCTTAGGTGCCAGTGCATTAAAGGAATAAAAGAATGTATGTGAAAGGTAAGGAGTTATTTTGTATCCTAAGATGTACTTTTCTTTTAAATAATTTGAAATGTAAATTGATGTTGATATTACAAAGCTTAATTTATTGTTTAAAAATGTAGACACTTCTTGAAATGAATGTATTGTTTTTCTTTTTTATTTTTATAGGAATAAAGCATCGGTTAATGTTTTCAGTGTAGTTTTCTTGGATTCCGGAACTGTTTCGAACAAAGCTATTATGGTCACCATTTTGTGCTTATTGGTTATATGGCTAATGGTGAAATAAAGCAGTTTTGGCTACATGGTTTTACTGTGGCTTTATTAAAGAAGAAAATAAGAGTTGCATAAAAAAGTTACTGACCTTTTTAATCCTTTTAAATAAAATCACACGTGGCTGCAGCTTGAGGTTTATCTAAGCAAGCAAACATGTACGGACAATGTCTGCTCTGTATAGATACAGTGTGCAATTCTTTCATAAGTAGCTTGCCGGAGAAATAAACCCACCAAGCAACTAAGCCACAAATTCTTAGGATTATTTCACTTGCAACAATTTTTATAAAAGAGCATTATTTCAATTAGACAATAAACCTTTGCATTGTGAGATACAGGTCCACATAACTGTTTACCTGTAGATTTTGTGTTTTGCGACTATGTATAAAGTGTGCAGACTGTTTTGGGATTTCCCATGTCCCCAGGGTAATCACCAGCAGTGTCCAAGTAGGGTGTATCTTTTACAACCTCTATTGTTCTAGAGTGTTTGTCATGTTTTCATAACAAACCAAAGCCCAGTGATGCTGTTCTCAAATTATTTCTGTTTACGTATGTATATGAAGTACAGGCTTGTAAGTTTCAAAATGGAAAATGCGTTGAAGATTGAGTCCAGTGCTACCAGATGTATAAAACATTGATCTTAAACCATGTTTGGGAACTGGTTAAGAAATGGAATGGTTGCTATCAAGCACCTTTTTTTGTCTTTTTAAGCTGGAGGCCTGAAATATTTCATGATTAAGCTTGTGATTTCAATGAAAACTTAGTGAAAGAAAGTATAAGGCCAAAAACCACCACCTGGGCAGCTCAGATACGGGATGTGCCTGGAGGCTGGAATCTCTAATAGGTGCATAGAAAGCTACTAAGAGGAAGATTTTGCAGGAAATCATATGAAACCACTTACAGAAAGGTATACTATTGTCTTTGCAGCTTGTTAGAATGGTAGGGTGCAGCAGATGGAGAAGATAAAGCAGAAGTAGACTCCAAGCTAGTGGTTGAACCATCAAGATTTGCACAGCTAGTCGTTAGTGGGGAGAAGAGGCCCTTTATGTGACTGATGAAAGGTGATTTCAGACAATGCAAAGCACCAAGGTATTTCATTCCTGTGCACGAATCAATCCTTTAAAATACTGATGGCACTGGCAACCTCATGGAGGAATGGGGTGCACTTCCAGGAAGCCTGGAGTATGGAAGAAGTGTTATGTAACTTACATCAGGCAAAGACAATTGGGAATATATATATGTATATATCAAACTGGTATTTCCCGTTATGTGTATTATTTCCACGTATAGCTTTTTAGTGCCCTATCTCGGTGAAATAAAATTTTTCTATTTAGCTATGTTCCTTACAATACTAAAAAGTAAAATATTTTAACAAATGTCATAAAAATTACGAAATATAAAATTTTTTCTTGATTTGGGATTAAATGCCTTTTTGCTTTTTTTTTTGATCAATCCTAGTATAATGTAACTAAATTCATTTCCACCTACTGAAAAATAAACATGCAGTAGTAGCATGTGCAAAAGCTAAGCTGTTAAGAAAGCTTATCTTCTTATTTGAATGAAAAAATTTGAAATGTTCCATTTGATAATAAGAAGGACCTTGTGAGAAAAGCAGAAAGATGCCTGGGGAGACTGAGATCACTGCTGCTGATCTGTGGGTTCAGAGCCAGTTCGGTTTCCCGGATCCATCTCCAGGGATGAAGGACATAAGTATTTCACTGGAGCATGCTAAAAGGCCAAGCTCAGCATAACTCGTGCAGTCTTGTGTGTTAGTCTGGCAGTGCTGTTGGGGAGCTCAGACACCAGCGACACACTTACTTAAAAGCAGAAGTAATCTGATTTATTTTTCCTGTTTCACTGAGCTTAGCATTCCACCCATAGAGGATGCAGCATTGCCCGCAATGGGAACTTTTAGTTCTTCCACACATCGAACACAATTTAAAAAATAAGTTATTTGGCACTGATTAAAAAAAGGTTACCTGAGCACTCACTCTGTTTCTCAAGTAGAGGGTGGATGTATCAGGGGCACTTGGTTTGCAGTGGCACACGTGGTGGTGGTATGGGCTTGGGTTTGGTAAAGTTGGTGGTAATACCAGGATGGGTGTGGAAAGCAGCAGTGTATATGTTGACACAGCCCCCAGAATACCACAGGAGGACTGATTGCTACTGGGCTGGGTCTTATTTAAATCTAACTTAGGCTTTTGGAACTTTCTACGTCAGTACAAATGCCTGAGCTTTTAGACCTGATAAATTCTAATTTAAAATTAATTAATATTATACCTTGCAGATTACCAAGTGGTTTCTTGTCCTTTTTTGAGTATGTGGGTCCTGACCTCTAATCTGGATAGCTCTGCTCATGCGTGTTCACAACAATTAACGTAAATGGAATGTAACTGTAGTGTAGCTCTTGAGCTTTGTGTTCATTCATAGAGATTACAAGTTAGCATAAGCTTGCTGATTTCAAAAGGGGACAACTTGCTTACCTGCTTAGCTTAAAAGGACATAGTGACTCCAGCCTTCTGGTTATATGCCAAAAACTGAAGTGCCTTTTGCCTTTGAAGATACTTGTTGCTGCATCCAGATTGGCTGCAGGTATCATTTTTTTGTTCAGAAGGGTAACGGCTCTATTTTTCTCACTTGTGCTGCTGGGCTTTTTTATTTATTTTTTTTTCATTCTTTAAGAAACAGTATTACAAGGAAATCTATTCCTTCGCTTAAGTGTTCCTCAGAAATCTTATTGCTGAGGACACTTGTGTTTTGAATAGAGAATGTCAGGTTTGTCCTCTGTGAGAATTGCTCACGATAAATTTACTGTGATGTTGCGCCTCTGCTACTCCTGTAGCTCTGCCTGCTGCATTAAATGAGATGCCAGAGTGTGGGCAAGAGTCTCCGGGTGCCTTGGACACACAGCTGGGAATATGCCACCTCTCTCTAGGGCTTCATCCTTATACAGTGAATAATGTGCCTACTTTTGAAGAGTGAAGCAGGGGTTCAGGAGGAGCAGAACTTCCAGCTCAAAGTTAGGACTGAACAGAGGGTAGAATACTATGCAGAACCCTGCAGGACCAAAGTGGGGTTAGGCCTCCTGCAGAAGCAGGAGGATGACAACTTGAAAGGAGCTTGTTCCTCTTCTTCCTTCTCCCCATTCCCTTCAAAATTTTCCTAAGGAAAGCAGAGGGATCTGGACAGACTGGATCAATGGGCTGAGACGAACGGAATGAGGTTCAATAAGGACAAGTGCCGGGTCCTGCACTTGGGTCACAACAACCCCAGGCAGCACTACAGGCTTGGGGAAGAATGGCTGGAGAGCTGCCTGGCAGAAGAGGACTTAGGGGTGTTGGTCGACTGTCGGCTGAACGTGAGCCAGCAGTGTGCCCAGGTAGCCAAGAAGGCCAACAGCATCCTGGCCTGTATCAAGAACAGTGTGGTGAGTAGGACCCGAGAGGTGATCGTCCCCCTGTACTCGGCACTGGTGAGACCCCACCTCGAGTACTGTGTCCAGTTTTGGGCCCCCTACCACAAGAAAGACATTGAGGTGCTGGAGCAGGTCCAGAGAAGGGCAACAAAGCTGGTGATGGGNTTGTTGTTGTTTTTTGGTGGTTTTTTTTTTTGTGTGTGTGTGTGTAGTTGTTTTGGGGGGGTTTTTGGTTTTGTTGTTGTCTTTTTTTTTTTGTTTTTTTTTTTTTTTGTTTTGTTTTTTTGTTTGGTAGTTCAGCTGCAGTCCCTGTGGCAAGGGGGAAACTTTCCTTTGGGGTGGGAAGGTTTCTTCCTTCCTATAAAGTCATCTGTTCTTTCATGGAACCATAGAATCATCTAGGTTGGAAGAGACCCTTGAGATCATCGAGTCCAACCGTCTACCCTACTCTACAAAGTTCTCCCCCAACACCACATCCAAACAACTCTTAAACACATTCAGGGATGGTGACTTAACCACCTTCCTGGGCAGCCTATTCCAATGCCCGACCACTCTTTCTGTAAAAAATTCTTTCCTAATGTTCAGTCTAAACCTACCCTGTTGCAGCTTGAAGCCATTCCCTCTTGTTCTATCACTCATTACCTGCGAAAAGAGACCAGCACCAACCTCTCTACAAAATCCTTTCAAGTAGCTGTGGACAGTGATGAGGTTCTCCCCTCAGCTTCCTCTTTCTCAAACTAAACAATCCCAGCCTCCTTCAATCACTCTTCATATGATTTATNAAAATATATATATTATATATTATATATATATTAAAAAATATTATATATTTTTTTAAAAAAAGAACATGTAAGTGAATAATGTAGCTTGAAAAGTAGCTTGAAAAAGAGTAGAGGAGGCGTAAATTTAGTCTGACATCTCAATCACAAACAATTAAAATGGGGGGAGTCTAAAATGAAGATGGCAATATAGATAATATAAATAACTTTTTAATAAGGAGAGCTTTTTTCTTTCATGTCACAGTAATCTTTGTACTAAAGTAAAACCTTGATTCATACTATTGAAAAAATCTGTGTATAACCTGGTTTTATTATTTAAATGCACAGTGTTTGCTTTTGCAGATTCCTGTAATACACACATAGATTTACTTGTTCAATTAACACTGAATGTTTCCTTCTTTATTACCATCTGTGTAAACTGTTTGCTCTTTTGTCATTACAAGATTATGTAAATTGAGGACTTTTTTTAAGGATAATGACTTAGAAAAGTGATTTCCTGGTATTTGAGGGAGTTTAGATGGCAGAGAACAGGAAAAATAAAATACTTTATGTAGCCATTATTGCATTCAGCATATACTTAATCAGATTGACTGACGTATCATGTCTTGTTTCCTTAATCAGTCCAATTATTATTTGAGTTTATCATCTGATACAATTAAGGTGCTTGATGCTGTGCAAGTAACTATCAAATGCAATCCCACTTCCGAAGGGCTTTCAAGCTAGTTCAGAGGACAGACAAAACAGTTTATAGGTGCACAATCAGCCAAATGATGGCATGTAAAGTACTGTGAGCATCTTATATCTTATTGCCAAGCAAAGTTTGGTTTACAATACTGTGAAATGAGGTTATTTATATCAGTTCTCCAAATGTATAAGGGTAGGTGCAAACGCTGTGTGGTTCTCGCAGCCCCAGAGCAAAACTGTCAGACCAGGGAAATGAACTTGCAGGCTAAATTGTGGTCCTCTGCCCGTGCCAAGGTGGTGCCCAACCCCAGAATGATTTACATGTGTTCCATGGGATGCCCTACTTAGGGAAAAATTTTCTGTGGAGTTATGCACCACAGAAGTTTCACACTAAAATCAGTCATATTGCTGGCTGTAGCTGCTGGTAAAGTAGCAATAGAGCTGAGTGGCTGCATCAGGACTAAGCAGTTCACGAGACAGTGAAACATTTGGTTCCTTCAGGATGAACCTTTCCCCCCCTCTTCTTGAGTGTAGCCAACTTGGTGTCCTCCTGAAGTGGAAGGTTCATCTCAGCTGCACCCTGCTCCCCCTCTAGCAATGATTGTCCTTTCCTTATCCCAGTTTGCTCTCCTCCATCGCTTGCAACACATGTGCCTCCCCTGCGCACGCAGGATGCAGTGTTAAATTCTGGTCATGCCGAGTGGGTAGATGTGGGAGAGTTGCTGTTGTGCTGGAACAGATGGTGTCTGCAGTGCAGCCACCAGTTACGAGCATGTGTTGTAGGTGGTTTCTAAAGGAAAAGGGGGAAATTTAGAGGGTTTGTTGAAAAGGTTTGTTAGTTTTCTGCTATTTATTGGAGGTGAAACAATTAGGAAGCTGAGGTCAGTTTGGTTTTTCTAGTGGCTGGTCACTGTCATTTTTTTGATTTATTTAGATGAGGGAAACTTGATGCATTGGACCAGGGTGTTGTGATGGTTTAGAAGAGAGGAATCTAAATAATTATTTTCTGTCTCTTGCTAACTTTCAAGTAGCTAGATTTTTGGACTGCAGTCCACAACTTCCGGGTGTTCTTATCTTCCTGTTATGTCCTCATCACTTACTGCAATCCAGACCTCCACTCAGGTGGCCTGCAGGTTGCACCTTGCCTGCCCAGCCTGGTACTGCAGCCTGCAAGATGGTCCCTTTCCCTCGCAGGGAAAAGCCTGCAACCACTCACCAGGCTTTTCCTCCCTTGGATCTCCAAAGTCTCTCAGCCTCCTGCCTCTCACCTGATCTTCCCCAGGTCCACGTGTCCCTCCTCAGGCAGCTGCAGTGTTCAGAGGCTCTTTACTAGGCCCTGGGCTGAGCAAGTTGCCTCTCCATGAAGGGATAAATTAAAGAAGGTGCAAAGGAACCATTGAGGGAAATGGCTGGCAAATCACCTCAAGGGCATGGGTGACCTGCAATGGGGTACTTCTGTGCCTGGATTTGTGGCCCTGTTTTGGGGCGTTTTGGATGGGTGCCATGAGATGCCACTCAACTCACCTGAGCTAACGGCTTTCCTATAGAAACAGCATCAAGGATTAGTTGGGTGGTACAGGATTTTTGAGAAATATTTTCTGTAGTCGTGATGAATACCTTGATAAAAGCATTTTTTTGTTGGAGTGTTTCACTGATGGTGGATATGGGGGTTTTTTAGCTAAAGAGATTTTGGTCTGTGTGAGGGAAGATCTGGCGAAATTTAGAGGAGGAGGTACAGTATTCATGTCTAACAGCTTGTGAACAGTTTAGCTTTAGCTTTTTTT
>VXBW01001320.1:0-51768 GCA_013400375.1 Thinocorus orbignyianus | reverse complement strand
TCACCAGTGCTGAGTACAGGGGGACAACCACCTCCCTACTCCTGCTGGTGCAGGTCACGTTATTATTTTCCTCTATCTGCTGTTACTCAACTTGACAGATAGAGCAGTGAGTACTCAGAACTGGCCTGGTTTAAAAAAGGAGGAAATACTTTAAGGCTCCTGAGCTATGTAGCTAAAGAAACCTCATCTTAGCAACTGCCATTACAAGAGGAGTCTTAAAGATTTGCTGAAATGGCATTACTTTCAAATACCATCTCTTTCTCTATCAAGTGGATAGAAAGGGGGTGTATATAGATGAAGATATATGTGTATGTGTGCATATATATATATTAAAAATATATANTTTATAGGTGCACAATCAGCCAAATGATGGCATGTAAAGTACTGTGAGCATCTTATATCTTATTGCCAAGCAAAGTTTGGTTTACAATACTGTGAAATGAGGTTATTTATATCAGTTCTCCAAATGTATAAGGGTAGGTGCAAACGCTGTGTGGTTCTCGCAGCCCCAGAGCAAAACTGTCAGACCAGGGAAATGAACTTGCAGGCTAAATTGTGGTCCTCTGCCCGTGCCAAGGTGGTGCCCAACCCCAGAATGATTTACATGTGTTCCATGGGATGCCCTACTTAGGGAAAAATTTTCTGTGGAGTTATGCACCACAGAAGTTTCACACTAAAATCAGTCATATTGCTGGCTGTAGCTGCTGGTAAAGTAGCAATAGAGCTGAGTGGCTGCATCAGGACTAAGCAGTTCACGAGACAGTGAAACATTTGGTTCCTTCAGGATGAACCTTTCCCCCCCTCTTCTTGAGTGTAGCCAACTTGGTGTCCTCCTGAAGTGGAAGGTTCATCTCAGCTGCACCCTGCTCCCCCTCTAGCAATGATTGTCCTTTCCTTATCCCAGTTTGCTCTCCTCCATCGCTTGCAACACATGTGCCTCCCCTGCGCACGCAGGATGCAGTGTTAAATTCTGGTCATGCCGAGTGGGTAGATGTGGGAGAGTTGCTGTTGTGCTGGAACAGATGGTGTCTGCAGTGCAGCCACCAGTTACGAGCATGTGTTGTAGGTGGTTTCTAAAGGAAAAGGGGGAAATTTAGAGGGTTTGTTGAAAAGGTTTGTTAGTTTTCTGCTATTTATTGGAGGTGAAACAATTAGGAAGCTGAGGTCAGTTTGGTTTTTCTAGTGGCTGGTCACTGTCATTTTTTTGATTTATTTAGATGAGGGAAACTTGATGCATTGGACCAGGGTGTTGTGATGGTTTAGAAGAGAGGAATCTAAATAATTATTTTCTGTCTCTTGCTAACTTTCAAGTAGCTAGATTTTTGGACTGCAGTCCACAACTTCCGGGTGTTCTTATCTTCCTGTTATGTCCTCATCACTTACTGCAATCCAGACCTCCACTCAGGTGGCCTGCAGGTTGCACCTTGCCTGCCCAGCCTGGTACTGCAGCCTGCAAGATGGTCCCTTTCCCTCGCAGGGAAAAGCCTGCAACCACTCACCAGGCTTTTCCTCCCTTGGATCTCCAAAGTCTCTCAGCCTCCTGCCTCTCACCTGATCTTCCCCAGGTCCACGTGTCCCTCCTCAGGCAGCTGCAGTGTTCAGAGGCTCTTTACTAGGCCCTGGGCTGAGCAAGTTGCCTCTCCATGAAGGGATAAATTAAAGAAGGTGCAAAGGAACCATTGAGGGAAATGGCTGGCAAATCACCTCAAGGGCATGGGTGACCTGCAATGGGGTACTTCTGTGCCTGGATTTGTGGCCCTGTTTTGGGGCGTTTTGGATGGGTGCCATGAGATGCCACTCAACTCACCTGAGCTAACGGCTTTCCTATAGAAACAGCATCAAGGATTAGTTGGGTGGTACAGGATTTTTGAGAAATATTTTCTGTAGTCGTGATGAATACCTTGATAAAAGCATTTTTTTGTTGGAGTGTTTCACTGATGGTGGATATGGGGGTTTTTTAGCTAAAGAGATTTTGGTCTGTGTGAGGGAAGATCTGGCGAAATTTAGAGGAGGAGGTACAGTATTCATGTCTAACAGCTTGTGAACAGTTTAGCTTTAGCTTTTTTTTTTTTTTTTTTCCTAAGAAAAATTGCAGATATCCCTTGAAAACCTATAGTACCAACAGTAGACATTGAATTCCCTTGACTGGTTGTAAACAAGAGTCTGGCTTCTTGCGAATTGCAACCCAAGCTTTACTGCCTTCTCGGTTACTTTGTAATGTGAGCTCCTGCCTAATAAAATTAGAAGGTAATTCACATATGTTGCATAGTTCACAGCTTAATTTTTCATGCTGAGTGGTGTTAAGGTATTTATCAACTGGTTAAATAGATTAGATCTCTGCCTGCACCTCCCCACGCTCCGCTGCATGTGGATGGAGGCTGACAACTCTGCCTTTATAAAAGCATTCCTTGCTCAACCCCATGACTAATGCAGATAATTATTTTTAAAACAGCTCTGGATGCCACTGCAGTGTGCTTCCATGTGCATGCAGAAATGTGTGTTTACATTCATCTGGCGTTTGTGAACCCCAGGGTGCCATGTGAATCTCTCTTACTGTGCGGTTTAAAGAAATACTTTGTAGGGCTAGTGTCACAGTAGGGAGCCAGCTTGCATGGTCTGGCTATCCAAATGTAGAAAACAGTGAGTGTAAAATAAATAAATAAAGGCAAATGCTAAAGCAAACTCATTTCATGGCTTACTCCTGTATTCCCAAGACCCTTGAGGTTCATCAGTTTCACACAGCAGCTGATTATTTCTCCTTTCCAAACCTGGCTGCATGTGGAACTAAAAAACCCTCCAAAATAAGACAAAACAAAAAACAAAACAAAAACAAACAAACAAACAAAAAAAAAACCACAACAAAAAAACACAAAAAAAACCCCTCAGACCCCAAGCCTCTCAGACTTTGTCCTGATGTGGCAATGGGTCAAAAACTAGATTGATTTGACATGATTGTTTTTAATGAGTTGTTGATGGTGTTTTCTTATATCTTGGTTGCTTACTGCATGCTCACGTCTAATTAGATAATGTATTCCAGCGCTTTTCTAAGATTTGAAATGGAAACCACTTGCTTTATTATCCTTAGACATTTTAGTGATTTTTTTGAAGATGAGTATCTTGCTTGTCTGTTTCCTGTTATCTAGTGCCATTCTTGCTCCAAGTGCTCAACAAAAACTTATAGCACTACTGCTGAGTTCCCCTGCAGGCTGAGGAGCATCCTGGGTACATTTCCTCAGGACTTTCCAGTTAACATTTGCCATGTGTTTTCTACCTTACCAGACTACTCTTTGGCTTGCTCCTTTTCTGGAATCTTCATGGCTCTTCCACCCCTTCCCTGGGCAATATTCTTCTGTCCATATTGTCTTAACTGAACCCTTTTTAGTGAATACTAAAGCAAAGCAGCATTAATTGCTCTGATCCTCAGTGCCAGCTGCTCCCTTCCCACTGAGAAGTGTTCATTATTGTCTCGCTAATATATTCATTTACATACTTTCCTGTTAATGTTGCTTTTCTTTGGGTCTGTTCTCTCTCTTTGGTGTTTGATTTTGCCCTTGTGAATTCCTTCCCTTCTGCCGTGCTTCTCCTGAATAACTTACCCTATTTCCTGTTTTTCTTGTTCTTCTCAAGTTTCAGGCTGTTGCAAAGCTCCTGGCAGAGCCAAGTTGCTCTCCTGCTATGCTTCCTCCGCTCTGGCATAGTGTATGTGTGTGTGTGTGTGTGTGTGTGTGTGTGTACTGTTAATACTGTTTCTTTAAAGAGCTACCCATCCTCCCAAACTCCCTCTTCCATTTAACTTTCCAGAAAATCATTGTCGTGACATCCCAAGAAGCACTTGAGCCTCTTGCCCGTTTCATAACTTTCTGTGGGGAAGGAAAAGGCTACCAAAGTCTCCTACTAATGGCTTAAACATTTGAAAAAAGAAAGAAAAGAAATAGAAACTGCCTACTTAATGTTCCTAGTTGGGTGAATTGCAGCAGACCTCTTGTGTGTCCCATGCTGCTGCTTTCATTTTCATTACTAAGTAAAGAGGTCTAAGTTTATCCTTATGTCCTGTCAGAATATAAAAATAACATGATTCATTGATACACTAAAATAATAATTTATTTTTTTTGTTGGGCCCTTATACAGCTATAAACTTATCTCATACTAGTCCAGTTGCATTTGTCAGCTAACAAACTTTTGGTATTCTAATTACCTTCTAATCAATTGCTTCCGTTCCTTTTCAACTGGTCTATTTGGTTTTTTTAAAGGAAAGTTTTCCACAATTATATTTTTAAGATAAATTAAAAAAAAAAGAAAAACACCAAAAAAACCCCACAACACAACAAAACCAAAGAAGTTATGCTAAAAACCTTCTAATTTCATGGAGGTTCTTTTTTATAGTCAAATTTATTCAAGTGAAGTTGTTTGCTTTCTTTCCGCTTTCAGTGCACACATAAGCTGATGCACAGAGGGATTCTGATACAAAGGGTTTGGAGAAGCATCTGTGTGTTCCCATGGGGCAGGGAAAGGATGTTTGTGTCAATGGTACGTGGCCAGTTTTGGATAAAAGGAGGGACAGGACATCCTCCATGAATACCCCCAAGCTCTGCCCAGATTAAAAAAAAAATAAAAAAAAAGATCATCTTGGACTTTGTTCGTTCATGCAGCCCTTTGAAGAAGCATGCAGTGGATGGCTTGACATGTTCTTCTCACCACCTGAGACTCCCAGCCAGGCTGAGTCCTAATGCTGCTATAGCATCAGCTCCACAGGTGACTCCCAAGGAGGCTTTTGTGCTTCTTGGTGCACATCTGCTGCTGCTTGCTGAGGACAGAGGAAAAAGCCCAGCAGTTGACTGTTGTGAGCAGTAGCAATGCAGCTGGCAGAGAAGCATGAGCGAGCTGCTGTGTCTGGTCTTAATCATAACAGAGCATTTAGCTCATAGTTGAGCCTGGTCTGAAGGCTGCCCAGCAGAGATGAGAAGCAAAGCAGGCAATTCTCCTGCATTTTCATTATTTAACCTCTTCTGTTTTGCAGCAACTGAGTGTAAAAACCCAGAAAGGTTTCTGACGAAGGTTGGTGTGAATCCAGGGAGTTATTTTCCTTTGCTTTGCAGCACGGGGCATTGATTAACTAAAGTCAAATATGTCACCATGACATTTTATCCCCTTCCTTGAAAATGGATCAATGTAATTATCAGGTTGGAGAAGCTGGTTACCTCAGCTGCATGCTGCCTTGCCAGGAGCTCTGGTAATATCTCTTAGCATTTTGGGCCTGCTTGGATTTTATTTGTGATTTTGTGTGTGTTTTTTGTTTTGTGCATTAGTTTGCTACTTGTAATGAATCCAAACACTGTAAAGATAGATATGTGCAGCCACCATCCCTCTCTCCAGGAAAGAATATGGTAGTGCATGCTGTGACTCTTTAACACACTGAGAAGTATGTTGTTTTTTTCCACTTCTGGTGATGAAGTGATGAGCAGACCTGTACACTAAAAATGTCTTGCTGTCCAACCCTTGGATCCACCTGACCTGTCTGGCATCAATCCTTTCTGAATAAAAAGGAATATTGCTTCGCTTGCTGTTTTCAAAGCAGAAAGTAGCATGATGAAAGCTGGCCTAAATGATTGCGATTAGCATTTATGTTAGACAAATTGGGCTTTCCCAGTTCTTGTGGATATCTGCAGGAGTAAAGAATTTCTTATTATAAAAATGTAATAACTCCAGTAAAAATAACGGGGTTTAGTCAACCCAGATATCATAATGCTTCTTGAATTGTATTTTACATTTTACCAGACAGCCTTCTTTGCCTCACACTGCCCACAGGGAGCAGCAGTCTTCCTCCTACCCTATGCTCAGTGAGCCGTGCCTTGTGTGAGCCTGACTGGGAGCCTCAGCGTGCAGGAGAGAGCAGGCTAAAAAATGACAAACCACAGCTCTTATCAGCCCCTCAGTGGCTCTTAGAGCTAAAACCAGTGCAGTAATATTTTTTTGTTTTTCATCTGTGCTTTCAACTTGTTTTCCATGAAAAACATTAACAATGCAACTTTTTTCATAAAATGTTTTCTCTTGGGCTAGAAATTCATTTTCTGCCCTCTTGAAATTCTCGTTTCTGAGACCCCAGGGAGGAATGCAATATCTGAGCCTGGGATACTGAAGTAGTCCATGTACAATATTCAGACAAGCAATAGAAAAGCAAATCCATTGTATTTGTATCTTGCAGCAGCTGATGTTAATGTGCAATGCCAAAATAAATCTAAGTGAGATCACAGATTTATGATCAATACTTAAGCGAGTTGTTTACTTAGTAATCAGGAAGGCTAATGATGATTAGATCTGTCTGGAAATATACAGGCCTGCAATAAGTAACGTTTTTATTTCCTCACATAAACAAGTTAGATTTGAAAGCACTGAAGGGCTTAAAAAATAAAAAAAAAAATCTTTCCTTCAAGCTGTGTATTTGCTTCTGGATACCTTAGAGGCAGTTGTTTTTTTATTATTTTATCTTTTTATTTTTAAAACCAGTAATAAGTACACTGGAAGCAGAGCCTGATGGAACAGTTCTGCAAACCGCAATTTGAAAGAGAATTGCAATGAAGGGAGCCGATCCGGAGCAGCAATTTCAGCCTGGCACTGCCATTATCTGAATTAACTGCCGAGCAGTGATTAGGCAGGGGGCCATCTCCCTGGGTTTGTACAAGTGCTGAGGGGTCCCCTGGAGCCCGTGTGGGGGAAGAGATGGTGGCTGTGTTCCTTCTCCTTCCTTCTTTCCTTTTTCCTCCTGGTTGCCCCCCTCTCAACGATTTCTGAAGAGTGGTTTCTAGATGTTTGCAGTGTCTTGAGATAGCAAGGGTGCGTGCGTATCCTGAGCTAGTAAACTGAGGGTGGAGATTGTCACAACATCTCTTAGGGCTCCTTATTTTTCAATCTCTTTGCAGCTTGTGCCTGAAACTTAGAATAATGTTAAAGGAAACATCCTTAACTTGTACGAGAAGAATGGCCCCCACAGCAGCATGGTACCCTTACAAATGGATGCTCAAACTGCTCGGGATACAACGTATGCTTACATGAGCATTTTCCCATCTGGTGGAGCGGGATGCCTGTGTCTCAACTGCAGATGGTACCCAGGTTCATTCAGCAGCTCTTACAAAGTGGCTTCCTGGGGTTTAGTCTAGCCAACCCTCTGGCTAGAGAAGAATAAAGAGAGGAGAGACCCCAACCCTCCAGGGTGCAACAAGCAGAGCTGATGACAGGGAAGTCACTTCGATGGACAGCAGAAGAGGCTACCAAGAGAGTGCCTAGGAAATGCTGCCAGCAGGCAAAGCCACCCATGCTTTAGGGGTGGTGTGCTGCAGCGTTACTCTCCTGTGAAGCTAATCAGCACCAGCAACAGTCAAGGGCGATGTGCTGGGCCAATTGCACCTGCTAAAAAAAAAAAAGTGAGAAACCAGCCTGCTGTGAAATGGTCAGAGATTAAAAGGGCTGTAAGTGTGAAGCATGCAGGTTTGCTACTCAAGAGGATTGTTTCCTAGAGCAGAGGCTGCTTGAAAGGAGAGAAGAGCTGGCACTCCAACTGATACTGGGGATGTTGCTATGGCCACTGGGAAGCTCAGGGAGGGCGTGTATACAGGAGTGCAGAATGGAGATGACAAGGTGGCTGCAAGAAAAATTTCTATTAACCATTTTGGAAGTAGTTCCTGCCAATGAGTGGCGTGGAACAGCCTGACCTCTAGCTGAGGCTACCCTGGAATCTCTGAAGAAGTTTGCCTGTTTTGCTGCATGTAAGAACAGTATCTATGCTGCTGAAGCAGAAGCATAAAGGATTTGCGTGTGTGTGTGTGTGTGTGTGTGTAGCCTGTGTCTGCTGGGTCGGTGAAGGGGAACTTAGTTAATAACAGAAGTGATGCAAATTTTTTTGTCTCCTTTGCTCCCCTGTAAGGTGCTGCCAGCCAGACTGATATAGTCCTCTGCTCCAGAGCACTGGGTTTGGATGTAGCTGGGTAAAAGTTTTCTGTTTCCATGTATTATTCACTGTAAGATTTGAATATTTTATCTAAGGCAGGTTCTTGACACCCACTTATATTCACTTTCTCTTCCTTCCCCTTTCCTCCCCCACAGCCAAAGGAACAATTAAGGTGAAAAAACAAAGTCAGTATCCAAATCGGCTCCTGCAATCAAGGAGGGTGAGAGATGCTGGTGGAAGCTGGCTGTAATTGGAAACAACTGTTGCATAGAGAAGGCAGAGCTGGGAGAGATGCAAAAAGCCCTTGTGTTTGCCTCAGTGCTTAGAAATATGTGGATAATTTATTCCTTGGATGAGAGGTGCCACTGTTGGAGAAAGGGATGCAGGCAGAGAAAACTCTGGGAGGTTTTCTTGCATGAAATATTCTTTATATACTTTAATCTCTGCTTGTGCTGTGTGTATCGTTTTGGTCCTTAACAAGGGACATATGCTCATCTTTGAGAGTGGCTGAAAGGCAACTTTTCCCTACAGCTCAGCTTACAGTCAGTCATACCTGCTGACTTCAGTGACTGCTGTTGTTCCTGTAGTGCTTGGAAGGGAACTCCGTCACCAGGGTAGGAGCTGGATACACTGCTTGATTCCCTGTAATCATGAGAATTGTTAAGTGGTAAATGCCTCTTGTTGTGCCAAATTGCCTTGTCACTTGTAATTGCAGGACCTTCCTTGGAGCAATAAGTAAGCAGAGGGGATTCTCAGACAACGGTTTTTACAGCTCTGTTGCAGTCTCTACCACTTAATGTGATAGCTTAACTTATTTAAGTGAAAGGCCAGGACAAGAAAATAAACCCTGGAAAGCCCTGCAAATGGCCAGTTCTAAACAGAAAGGTGGCCATGGGCTAGTCTCAAAGCTCCACTTGGCTAGCAGGAAAGGAAAGGATCCTGGAGACTGCCTAATGTAACATGTGGCATCTCACATGCTCTTTTAAAGATCTTGTTTTTCTGTGAATCTGGCTCTGCTCTCCAGAATCTCCTGTACTTGTCAGCTTAAAAGCACCGTCCTGCCCAAGATGTTATAACAGCCTCCCAGCAATTGTCTAGGGAAATCCTAGCACTGTAGAAGTAAAATGGCTTGAAAAAAGCAGAGGTTTTAGTTGAAGGTCTTGGGTAGCTGCTTTATGTATTTGCTAGTCAAGGAGTTCAGAGTTGAAATGATCTGCCTTGAGAAGCTGGACTTTCTCTTGCTGGGGCTGTTGCTATTACACTACCCAAAGAGCAATCATCAGCATTTCTGCAGTATCCAGGCCTAATTCCCCTCTATTAATATTAGATGTCACTGGTGGGTTTGCTGGCTCAGACACAAATGGAGAAAACCCACCCTTTCCTTGGTTGTCCCATGTAAAATAACTGGTGCCATGGTAGACCTCTGCTGTTTGGGCTTCTTCTCCTTTCAGAGACGGTAAGCATTTTAGGCTATATAATTTTTTTGACTGTATTGTGCCAGCTGGACAAATATACACTCTGTTCCCTCCCTTCCCTTTTGACACACTCCTGGGAACCATGACTTGCCATGTTTACAATTTCTGTGACTAAGGTGGAGAGGTGTGGTCTTATTTGCTCATTTGTTTTTCTCATCTTTCTGACTTCTGTCAGGGCAGCTGGTCTTCTGGAGCATGCACAATCTTTAATTATAGCTATTGTCAAGTGTTTAGACTGTGAGAAGGTCAGCTCACTGCAGAAGATCTCAACAAACCTTTGGATTATCCTTAACTGATGCAGCACCAACCACTCTTTGGTAGCAAAGGTGGCTGCTTGCCAGAAATAACTCATCAGTAATTTTTGAGTGTCTGCATCACCTCCATCCACTCAGCATCTCCTCTGGTCCCACTATTTCTCCCAGGCATTGCTGATTTCTTCTTTTCTTATTTTAGGTCTTCCTTCTCCCACCAGACCTGCTCTGTGCTCTCCTGGAATTTCACAGGCAGCTGCATGCAGAATAAAACACAGAGCCTCGGTCCGGCTTCCCAGTGCTGAGGGGTGTGTTCCTGTGAGGTTTTCTAGTTACAAGCTCTTTCACTCCCAAGCTGCCTTCACACTGCAGCTGTACAAGTGACTACAAGTTTTGCTGTATAAACGCTCATGATTTTCTGAACTGGAAAATGTTACGATGAAAAGCTGAATGTTGCAATGGTCTTCCTGCCACAGAAGTACAAATAATGTCTTCGTGGAATAGGAAAGGTAATGTAGGAGGGAATTGGAAAGCTGGTATGTTGTCCTTCTGCGGGTCCAGGTAAATGTGGGGGGTCCATGTAAATGTTCCAGCTTTTTCACCTGAAAAAAAAATCTTCTTCATTTCCTCATGGCATGGGACCAAATCGTAGCAAACTTTTGGATCAGCTTTCTACTAAAGCAAGCTGGAGTATTGGCCACTCAAAGCCCATCTTCTTTTATTTATACACATTTACTAGCTTTAGAGCAAAGGTTGTCTCAGGCAGTATAAAAAGAAACCCCTTCTCAAAGAAAGTTCATCCTTATGAGCCCAGAGTGTGGTTTCACAGGTTTCTTCTTTAAATTCAGGGAATAGACTTCAAAGCAAGCTCCCAACTTTGTGCCACAATTTCTCTCAAAATAAGACTCCCTTATTAAAAATAAATAAATAAAAAGGGGGGGGGGGGGGGGGAAAAAAAAACCCACCACGTCCCAATTCCTAACACCTCAATATCTTTTTGAAGATTAAAAACTTGCTCAGAAGAAATACACAATGTAGCAGGGCCACCTAGTGATACCACCAGTGACAAGGTACAGCAAGGACTTTGACAGATCCCGAGCATAATCACCAGTCTGCTCCATGCAGCAGAACAGGAACGGAGAAAGACAAGCTAATGTCTACAATTCTAGGCACTTGGTTTGTAGGTCTCTTTACAGCACCTAACTCAACTGGAACACTTGGTTGGGATGGATTTATGTTCTTTGTAGGGAAAGGAAACCAATCATGGCTGTTACAAAAGAGCCTGCAGCAGATCCCATCCCTTCCAAAGCCCAAGATAATACTTTCTCTGCAAGGGAGAGTTACCATGTTGTTCCAAGGCAAAATTATGACCAAACCCAGTTGCTTTTAGGCATTTTTTTTTTTTTAACATTATCTGGCAAACCATGTAATTTCTTTTTAACATTTTGCTGCTTGACTTCTGTCCCTTTAAAGGCTGTGAAGTTAGCATACTGCAGGCTGCACTTTTGCATAAGAAGCTTGACATTTAGCTTAACTTGAAGGAGATCCCTTTATTTCTTCTATCAATTTTACTACAGCTAGATGCACCTCATCTCCTGACTCGTAAGCACAAGTCAGTACTCCTGACAGTAAGAGTGATAGCGTTCATGCCGGTGGAAACAAGCAAAAGACTTGAGACAACAGAATTAAAATATTGAGCAAATCCAGTGGTTTCTTGCAGAATCAGCCCTTGGGCTGTTTAGCCAGAAACTGTGGTCACCTTTTGCAGTGATACCTGCAGGTAAAATCTTCTTGCCTGTTCATGCTATGAGCATATGTGTGGGTGCAGTTATGAGCTTTTTCAGTGCCTTAGACAGGGATAGGTTAGGCATAAAAGCTGGCAAATAGGCCTAATACTGCTTTAATATACATTTTCTGCAAAGAAAGAGCTGGGCCAGGTCAGCAGAGGCAACCTGTTTTGACAGCTCACTGTTTCCAGGGACTGTGTGAAGGCGTGTGCCCAGGGACAGGACAAGGGGCAATGGGCACAAACTGGAACACAGGAAATTCCTTCACAATGTGAGGGAAAATTTCTTTACATTGAGGGTGACAGAGCCTGGAAGATGCTGCCCAGAAACCTCGTGGAACCTCCTTCTCTGGTGATATCTAAATCCTGCCTGGATACATTCCTGTCCAGCCTTCTCCAGGTAAACCAGCTTTGGCAGGGGCGGGCTGGATCAGATGATCTCTGAAGGTCTCTTCCAACGCCTACTATTCTGTGTTTCTGTGTGCATGTTTTCTAAGGAGCAGATTTGGTTTCAGTGACCATCTGATGAAGCTTCACATGCAAGGTGCCTTTGCCCAGCATGAGCGAAAGGCCTTGCAGTGTTTATGCTGAAACTTGGTGGGGCTGTGCCAGAGAGCTCTGTCTCTCTAAAGGGTTTTGGAGGCTTTCTTAGGTGACAGGGGGAAGCCTTGATGTGTAAAAACCTATCTTTTTGCTGCTGACAGTATACTACGTTAATACATGATGTTGCTGAAAATTAATTCAACTTTCCTTGTACCAGCTGTTATAGTCACTTTTTCTGTGACTCTTTGCTCAGACAATAGTCCAAGATCTGTGTTTCATGTTTGTGTATAACTTGTATAGATTTGCAAATGCAAAGATAAATGTGTCCTGGGCTTTATTTGACCATGCTTTTAAATACAAGGAAATTGAAATTAAACAGGCTTCAGAATCTCTTACTCTGACTTTGCCCAGCTGCGCTAATATTTACAGATGAATACTTTGTTTGATCAGTCATTCTTCATTACTTAAAACAAAATTGCCATTAGTAAGTCTTTAAAAAGAATTGATTTTAAAAATAAATGAATCTGAGGCTTGGTCCTAGAAAGATCTGCTAACATCCCTTTGGTTTCTTGATGCTGCGGGATGTACTAGATCAGTCTCTGTTTTGTAGGACAATGAACCAGCAGGCATGGATGCCGAGTGATTTGCCCAGTTCAATGGCAGTTCCAGAGAAATGACCCGGACCTTGACTCTGCGGCCTGCTCAAAAGTTTGAGAGAAACTCTGGATCATGAATGGTATGCATGAATCTTATTGGGTTCTCCCAGAGAAAAACCTTTTCTCATGCTCTTCTGGAAAATTATTCATCTGGTCAGCTGTTGCCTGGCATGCACTGTACTAAATCTGATATATGCTTATACGTTTTTGGTTTCTGTTTCTTGTTTGTGTGAATTGCTGCAACTGGGATCTCAGTTACCTGAACACATCCAAGGTGCAGTGCAGAAAGGCCTTCAGCATCAATCACGACTTCAGTCAGTATAATAATTCAGATGCATGATCCTAGATCAACTTCAGATATTTTTTATCAGAACAGCTTAAGCTGATTAGTTTTTCCTCAATATATTCAGCTCTACTTGCATTAATTAAGCAGACCTGCAAGCACTGAATTTGGTATTCAGTTGACTAAATTCCACACAGCTTGATGCTCCGTGATGTAAGTACATTGGATCGATCATAAGCACCCCTGCTGAAGGAAGTGTGGGAATGCAACATAAAACAACTACGAAAGGAAGGGAATCATCACATTCCTGTGCATCTCCCAGAATGATACAGAGTTCAAACAGTGGTTAAGACCTATAATTTCCAAAGCAGAAAAGACTTTTGACTGTGTTACAGATTAACTGTGAAATATTGCCCTTTTAGGGGTTTCATTCTCAAACATCAGTGCTGTTTTTTTGGTGGTTGCAGGAGATACTGCTCCTGGGCTGCTGTTGTTTAGGTAGCAAGACAAAGCAAAGCTGTTTGTACTCAGTGACGTGCTGTGGTGATGCAACTCTTGCCACCAGGGTCTGGCTGCACCAGGAGCACGGAGACTGCCCTGCATCATGGGCTGCAGGCAGAGGAGAAACGAGCATGAATCCCTGTGAGACATCTTGGCATAGTAGCACAAATGAGCTAGTGGACTTGGGGCTCAAACACTTGAGTTTAAATCTATTCACTTGAACCCAATACTTTCCCTTCCAGCAGACAGCAGCTCCGTTTCTCCCACCCCAGTGCACTGGTGGGCCAATGAACATAGCCCTGCGAGAAGACGCTGTGCTGTAGACACTGGTGAATGGGGTGAGGGACATGACCCATTCTGCTGCAGGTATGCTTACTAGCCCCTGTTAAAGGAGGAAAGTCAGCAGGCAGCCTCATGGGTGTATGCCTGGCTGGGTGTCAGAGAGAAGGAAGGAAGGAAGGTAGGGACCACCCCCCAGCAGCAGCAGGTGGAGAGCTGGGGCTCCTGTTTGCTGAGGTGGTAGTTTCCCAAAGTTTAGATCCCTCTCTCCGTCTTGTGTTTGTTCTCTCTCTAGCAGCTAGAAGGCCAAGTCTTGGATATAGGTACACACAAAGGCTTTCCTGCAGTTACCTCTTTTGCTAGAGCAAAGGTTAGGGCTTTTGTCTGCCACAGTCTGAGACTTAGATACAGATAATAGCAGAGGTCTTTTTGCTAATAGAGGGTGGTTTGTGCTTCTGAAAGCTAATAGAGGGTTTCAGAAGCTACTGTTGGCTTCTGAAAGAAGCTTGAAGCTATTTGACACCCAAAGACCTGAGTGTGCCAAGATGGAGTAGTTTTCTGTTCCTCAGAGCTGTGATACCTCAAAAACAGGCTAACAAAGTCACACTAATTCTACTTCTTATATTCAAATTGACAGCCTTTCTTGAAAATATGTACATGCTGTTTAATAAAAGTCTGAATGACCTTCATTAGGCCAAGGTATTTTCCTGCAGCAATGATGCTAGGGGTATTGCAGGCTCTTCTTCGCATTTATTACACAAGTAGAGTTGTGATGTAGAAAAGGATATGCTATAGGCCACCCAGTGTGCTATATAACCCTGGACTTGCAGGTAGGTCACACCAGAGTGCAGCAAAACCAATATAATTTTCTTCCCAGTTCATCTGACCTGCTGCCCTGGCTACTATGTCAGTTGGATTCATCACCTGGCTAATTGCAAGTCACATCTTCTCCTCCAACACTTCCTGTCACATGTGGGAGAAGCATTGCAGAGCGGGCACTGGGGAAGCAACCCCAGATGAAGAATAGGGGAGAAACAGGGGGTCATCAGCACATGGGCTGCTGCTTCTGGCTCAGTTCTAGCAGGTCTGAGGGATTCATTTGCCCCGTGTACACTGGGGGATGACTTGTCACAGGGTAATGTTAACCTAGAATACATGGCTAGGTTTATAAGCAGATTTAGAGAAAATAAAGCCTTTGAGGCAACTTGTCCACCCTTTCTGAATTTGCATGTGTGTGGGTTGCTGGTTTCCCCTAGAGAGCCTCTTCTCTGCAGACTGATGTATCTGAAAAAGGAAAAAAAATCCACCACCACCCCCAACCCCAAACAGAGTTAGCTTCAATATTCAAGAGCTAAAAATCTGGCCCCAGTCAAATCTCTGAGACAGTTTCAGTTTACCAAGGCCTCTCTGGTACACTGTATCAGAGCATAAAACGTGGGGTCAGTGAGTGCACAGTGTAGACTGGTGTTCCTGACACTTCTCTCTGCTCTTTGCAGGTGACCCTGTTGCCCCACCTCATCACTGTGGTTGTACAGACATGCCTGACAGCTGCTAATTGAACCCGGGACTGCCTGGGAGCAGAAAGGCTGTGTGGAGGCCAGGAACAGGCATCCAGTTAAATAGCCATGAGGGAAAGACCTGCAGGCAGTGCTTAAGTGGGTGGTCAGGTCTCTTGGGTCTCATGTGCTCAACACACAGTTTATCCTTTGATTTCCATCCCCGTGTCTCCTGCTGAGATGCCCAAGTCCTGTGAACGCTGCTGCACCTTGTTTGAATTAAGAGGCAACATGCTGTCCTCATATGTGCCATCGGGATGGCCTGGTACCACCAGCCTTCTCCCACACCTACTTGGGGGACCGCCAGCCCCAGGAGGGATGTCCTGTTTGTCCAGCAGCAGACCATGGCCCACCATGACAGGCACCTCTATGCCATGACCAAACAAGGCCCCTGCTGCAGGTGTCCAGGATGCTGGCCCATGAGTAAGGATTTTTCAAGTGGTGTATGAAAAGGGGAAGAACTGCTTTTCCAAAGGAAGGAAATGACAGAAAACAAGCAATATTTCAATGGTTTGACCCTGCACTGACTGTGAGTGGCTTCAAATCCCGGTGTTCAGAAGTGAAAGATTAAAACTTTTCTTTCACAGGTCACAGAATAATTGCAAATAAAAGAGCTTTCCTGCCGGCCTCAAGCGGGTGTGGAGGTGTTCACGCCTTGGCTGCTGTTCCCCTGCTATCACAGCCAGCTGGGCAGCCCCATCTGGAAGCCAGTCAGAGGGAAAGGACTTGAAAAGGTTGGGTGTGTTGGGTAAAGAGAGCCAGTTCCCTGACTGTTGCTGCAAGTGCTGTTCATGTGGAGTAATCACAGCCTTTCACTCCCTCCTCTCACCACAAGGTCATCTCCAGGACGTATCTCAAACTGAAGTTTTTGTTTTCCCAGGTACAAATGAATAGTTTTTAATGTACTTCTTCATACTTTTACCCTTTTCTGTTTGAAATTTACCTGACGTGTTTTCACATGATGCTTTCACAACAGAGATATTCAGAGGCTAAAACAGAAGATAGAAAGAAACAAATTTATCAGACACTTGATCTGAAATCACCTTTTTGGAAATAAACAACCAGATAAACAGCATTGTCCACGCTGTGAAAGATGGTTGCATTTGATGAAAAAGTATTTTCATTCAGCCATTCAACAGTGAGTCCAATGTCAATAAAAAGTAATTTCAAAAATAGTTTCTTTCACTATGTTTGAAAGCAGTTATGCACACACATATGTATGTGTGTGTTGTTTGTATGTGTATGCCTTACCATACCATTAATTAATTTTCTTGATTTCACCTGCATATTAGCTCTTTGCCTTGTTTTATAATTAATCAGTATCTGCAGATATTATGAGCAGGTCACTCACTAGCACAGTGAGGCTCTAGCTTGAGTACTGTGTCCAGTTTTTGGCCCCTCACTACAAGAAAGACACCAAGGTACTGGAGCATGTCCAAAGAAGGTGAGGGGTCTAGAGTATGTCTTATGAACCACTGAGGAAACTGAGGTTGTATAGTCTGGAGATATGGAGACTCAGGAGAGACCCTATCACCCTCTACAGCTACCTGAAAGAAAGATGTAGTAAGGTGGAGGTCGGTCTCTTCTCCCAAGTAACAAGCAAAAAAAATGAGAGAAAACAGCCTCAGGATGTACCAGGGGAGGTTTAGCTGGATATTAGGAAAAGTTTCTTCACTGAAAGGGTTGTCAACCATTGGAACAGGCCGCCCATGGAAATGGTTGAGTCACCATCCCTGGAGGGATTTAAAAGACTTGTAGGTGTAGTGCTGAGGGGCATGGTTTAGTAGTAACTTGGCAATGCTAGGTTCATGGTTGGGCTCAATGATCTCAAAGGTTTCTTCCAACCAAAAGCATTCTATGATTCTAAATAGGATCCATCCTAAAAAGGATTCCTCCCTATAAGCCTTTGACGTATCTCCCTTGACCTAAGAGCTATAAATTTACCAGGCAGATGGCTGAACCCTCTCTATGGCCATTACCTTTGTGGGTGAGCCATGACAAAATAAACGTCTCTCTTTCCCACCTCTCTTATAGCGTCCTGGGCCCTTTGAACCTTCCCAAGGCTGACAGGCTTTAGCAGCAGAAACTCTTGAGGCAGCATTAGTCCTTTACATTTCTCTGAAGACAGAGAGGACTGCACTAAGTGCCTTGCTGCATGAGAGTGTGAAATATGTTGCAGCTACTCATAGAATTTGATTTCTCTAAAAATCTTGCATTGTGTGCTGACAGCTACTCCTCTGAAACAAGACCGTTGTTTGATACGGTCAGCACCTAAAGCCACATGTAATAGCAAATAAGGTGGACCATTTAAAAAGGTGGTCTAAATCATCACAAAATCTTGTGGGAGTCATAGAGTTCTCCAGGGATACTTTCAAATTCTGTCTCTAGTTATATTTCTCATAAGAAAGTAATCTTAATCTGTACAATGAGGTAGATACTAGTAAAATGGTTCTCTCTCTTATTCTGTAATGTTTTGTTTCCTTCTAGATTTTTTGTTTGCTTTTGGCTACTGACAGCTTGTCCAGAGTTGTCACTAATTTATCTGTTAAAATGCATTAATGTCTTTTCTGAATTGATGTACTTAATTCAGTACCTAGCAGCATTTGGAAACAGTTCAAATTGCATATATTTAATCTGACAACGTGTTGTCTGGTTTTCCACCTTTCTTTAATTCCCCGTGGAATACACCCAGAATAGTTCGGTGTCATCAACAAATCCTGAGAATGAAATGCGATTTCAGCTGATGGAGAACTGTTTATGGACATCAGTATATTCCAGATTTTTTTTTTTAAAACAAACAAACAAACCAACAAACCAAATATTTATGTTAATAGTTAATTGACAATAGCACAGTTTCAGTTTTAATCCAGTTTTTAGGTGCTAATGATCAACTACGAAGCCATGTCCTGCATAGCTCTGTTGTCCTCTGTACCCATGAACCCCAATACCACCCAAAAGACTCAAATGTTTCTTGTGCTGGTGGACAGGCTGCTGGCACTACCTTGTTCCTGGAGCCTAGTCTTCCTGTTGCACAAACACTCAACGATTTCAAAAACATCTAAAGAAATATTTCCACAATTGTTCTGATTCTTAAGCCAGTGGCCTAGGCCTTTGCCTGTATTGAGTACCAAAGAGCTAACTAAAAAGCTATGGACTCTCCTGACCTCATGAGGAACATTTTGTAATCCCATGCTTATGCAGGTATTAGCTTGTGTTGAGCTAAGAAGAATTATGGGTGCAAGAGAATAATGTTTTCTTGTCGGGAACAGCCCGGGAAGACATGCAGCCGACTCAATATGAGTGATAAAGCAAGCTTCAGCGTTTATTCGGATAGCTCAGACATTTATACACTTATCGTAAATTATGCCTACTTGTCACACACTAATTGGCTAGGCTTCTAAAGATTACATGTTCATACACCTCCTACTTGCAGTTTCTGCTTCAAGGTTCTCCAACATTCCAGAAGGACACTCTCCCTCTCTCCTTGTTTATCATTCTCGCAGGGTCTGTGTGACCTTGGCTCTTCTTCCTTGTTAGCGTAACTTGCAATTCTTACTGAGGCCTACTGTGGCTAAAATCCTACTTATGCTAAACACTTAGGCTAACAAGAGGATTGCTTGTACAATGCTTTCGTGGATCCAGGGCCCTGCTCCCGCAGCCATTCTGCAACATTTTCTTTGTGGGCCAAGAGTCGTGGTGTGGTGTTCTTTGGTTTTGTTTTTTCCCAGAGGCAAAAGATCCTTTTAGCTTTATTGTATGCATTAGTTACGGGTTTTGTTACTAGCAGCTCTATGCTGGTGGCACACGTCATTGTCTATGACAGGTCCCACCGTTGTACATGCGCGTAGCATCTTGCTTTGCATGGTTTTCTCTTCCTGCTCTGTCAAGATTTTTCTTCAAACAAGTTTGTCCCTTTCCCCTGAGCTATGGCACAGGCTTGATTGTTTTTTCCACATTTCTGGTGGTCTTCAAATTTCTTTTAGTGTTCTTTTTCCAGGTGTAAGTGCTAGATTAGTAAGACGTAAGCTCTTGTTTTGATGCCAGCAATTCCTGGCTGAAAAGTTTGTGTTTTGGTACACACAGAAACCTCTCTTTTTTGAAGTATTCAAAGCCATATATCTTACGTGTGTAATTCTATGAAGCTTACATTGAAAATTTGCAGTGTGTGTGCTCAGCTGAAGCAGAATTTTTCGGGGATCTACATTTGAAAGGGAAAGGTGTGGGTGCTCTCTGGGAAATGAGAACTGGTCAGGATGTAGAGAAATACATCTGAGCCACTATGATGCAAAAACTGCTACTGCCTCCTTTCTTCTGTTCTTCTTCAGAGACTCAAGGCATAGTAATTTGTGTATGTTGATTAATTAGTAACTGTGCAAGTTACTACTGTTCTCAAACAGAGTAGCAGCTATGAGTGCTCAAACATGACAAAGGACTATAGCAGAAGCATCTGCGATATAATCATGTAATAACCTATTCTGTTTGCAACAAAAATTTTTTTTGGTAATGAATTCAGTGACAGACCCACATTTCCTCTGTACATGTAGAAATTGATAAAGCAGTTTTCTCGGCCACTTCATAATGCAAAGAAAATGCTGCTAACATATCTGTGCATTCAGGTCAGAATTCCCTAGCTCTATTGTCTGTGTTTGGATACATGTATAAAAATGCTCCTCTTGGTCATGCAAAGAAGTCTCTGCAGATGAAAAATGCTCCAGTCTAAGACCCCCACTCTGAAGATCCAGAAAAATAATTTTATAGCTTTTCAAACATTGTGCCTTTGAGAAGATTCATGTCTCCAGGTTGCTTGTGGTATAGATAGGTTGGTCCTAAACAAATTATTTTTTAAAAGTAGTTTGGTATAAAGCAAATATCCTTATTTGGCTGAAGGAAAATATACTAGCATGTTTAAAGCATGCACACATTGTTGTGAACTAATTGCCATTCTTATGCTGTGAAAGGGAGGAACAAGGAGGTTGATGCAGGCTGCCACTTTTACAGATGAGCTCTTCAGAGATAGCTCCCACATGCTTGACAGCACAGCAGGCAAGATTATCTTCACTTCAGCATCTATCTGAAATCCCTTTCCAAATACACATCATTGCTTGTGGTTGGCCCCTTGAGAATGTTCTCTGTTCCCTTCTGATGCAGTTAGCAGCCCTCAGAGGGGAAAAAGTGGACAGAATATGGTGTCAGTCTGTCCTTTCTATGCCTTGGATATGAAGTCCAGGGCACAGGGTACTTGCACTGCAGATGCCCTGCAAAACCCTTGATGACTGCCTTCTGGATGCTGCACTGACCTTGTGGGTCAGTGGATCACTGCAAGCTGCCCGCTGGAGGGTGGCAGGAGGCAAACCTTGCTTACCGCTCTGTGCCACCGTTCATTATTCCACCCATACAGAATCCTACTTCCTTGGTCTATTCAACAGGAGCTGCTCACAGGCAGCTAATCCAGCCAGTGTTTGCTGTCTCCTCTGCTGGTCTTGGGTGGTATTGGTGTCCCGCTCACACAGCAGTGCTTTGGTTTCAGCAAGTGCTCAACCTGCAAGACTTTCACCTTCAGCCATCTGGAGCTGGGTGTTTGCTCATCTAATCTCAAGCTTGATTTCTGAAACTGACCTCTGTGGAAACACAGCTTTGTGTTAGACTCGTTTGATCTATTTTGTACTGCTTTGGGAAAGGCTGGGCGAGTCCCGTGTTGCTCTACATTACTTTAGTGCAGTGCTGGTTGTACCTTACTTTTTTTTTTCTGGAAGGACCAGGAAAAGGTGGTGGCAGATCTTACAAAATCTAAATCTTACATCTTCCTTGGCTTCCCTTCCTAATGATTAAATCACAGGGAGAACCTGTGAACAGTAAATATATTTGGGGCACAAGTCCTATTTGTGCCATGTGCTTGTAGAGACATACTACTGAATCGTTTTTCCACTGAAACCCAAGAATAAAATAAGAAAAATAAATAAATAAAAAAAAAATATAGAAAAAAAGACACACACTACCAGCCCACACCCCGATTTTCTCAGCTGGATATTAACTTGAGAGATGTTTACTTACGCATGTAATAGCTTGGGACCTGACCGTGCTGCAGTCACTTTACGGATAAAATGAAAGTTGTTTTCATGAAAAATTTCTTCGACCCATGTGCAGGCAAAGTCACTGCTGGCCTTTTTATCTTGTCTTCACATCCTGCTGAGAGAGCAGTGCTGAAGCCAGAAGTTGTTGAAATGAAAGGATTTGCTGTCTGTTTTGTCACAGTAAATGGGTTGTGGAAAGGAAATGTTTGAGGATGGTGACTCCAAAAGTCATCCCCGCATCAGTTGGTGGTGCTGGTGTGCCAGACATCTCATAAAATCAGCTCTCGTAGCCCTTGGGGATGACATTTATGGAAGACAAAGCCAACTCCAATGTGCTTTGTTACTACTACAAATACTTATTTTCTGTAAACTTTTGTCTAACTTTTTGGAATGAGTTTACAGGGAGCAAATAGCTAACAAACTTCTTATATTATACAAAACATTGAGCTGGGTGTAGCAATTTGCTGCTGGTTCTGCTTTTTCAGCTGTGCAAGTCATGGGAATAAAACAGACTGGTTTTGAAGAGGAACACCCTGACAGCCCTTAAGTGTATAGAAAAGCCTTTTAAATGCAAAGCATACCTTGAGAATTACTTGAGAGCACAAGTAGCAAAAAGTAGCACATCTTATGCCTTGTACCCAAGGCATCCAGGTGAAGTGATGTTATTTAGGGTTACAATTAATGCTCAGAGCTGAAGTTAAAATAGAATTATTACCTGCCACTGGAATATCTGAGATCTTAAAACATGATGTTTATTGACATCTTTGGAGTCATCTCTCTCTGTTGAGCATTTGAAAGAATGGAGTTTCTTCATGAAGAAGGGGAGGAGCATATCTATTGCTCCTCCCCAGCAGCTGCTGTCTGTCATCAATTAGATGTTGAAGGCCAGTTTTGCAATGAGTGCAAACTTACGTTAACTCCCCTAATATTAGTGAGAATAATAAGATTATTCTGATTTATACCAAGAGGTTTTATTTTGTCCATTCTCTTCATATGAGCTAGTTCTTGGATGCACGTAGGGACCTCCACTTTTAAGGATTTGCATGGCACAAGCCACGAAGGCAACGCAGTGAAGGCTGCCAGAGCGGTAGCTCAGCCTGGGCAGCTAGCTGTACTCTCATGAGTACCCCACTGCTGAATCTCAACCACACAAACTGCATTGGGCCATGGACATACTCACAACAGCAGAAATAGCATGTTCTTTGCCCAGGTATCAGTGATTCACCTGGTTATAAATATAAACCTACCCCAATACTGTGTTAGTAACAGCAGGCAGTTGTTACTAATTAGTCTCAGCTGCGCAAGGAGAGTGAGCTAAACCAGCCGCATAGGTAAGGAAATGAAGCCAGGAGGAAATCGGTCCTGGTGAACACCAGTTTATATGAACTACCCCCCGAAACTGGCTCCATTGATACTGTGAAAGATGGGTGTCCTAAAATATGAAAGGAGTGATTCGTTCTACCCTCATCAGTGGCTGAAGGAGAATACTCATGAGATTGAATTAACAAAACTACTACCTTTATACTGCTACAGTTGAAGGCTCTCCAGGGAAGGCACTGACTCATAAGACTACTGTTGCTCATCCTTTTCAGCCCGAGCAGGAGAAGGATGTGCAGAGAGGTATGACACATGCTGCATTTGAATCGTGGGCAAGAGGGGGAGGTACTATTGTTTCAGACCCTAACCTCAGTGTCAGGAACAAATTGATATGCTGATCAATTCCACGATTCTGAATGTTTGCATAAGTAGCCTTATTTTCCATGAATTTTCAAATTCTCATCTTATTTCCCTCCTTTTAAAAATAAAAAAAAAAAAATGAAAGGGTGTAAGTAGAGCTGAGCAAGAAACTTGGTGGGGGAGGGGAATTGATAGCAGAACCAAAAAATTGAAGGAGAAGATAATTATTTCGTGTGTGTGTGTGTTTGTTTTTTTACTTTAAAATGAAGGTGAAAAAAACCCACCAGCTGGAGTCCAAAAGAAGGCCTTTTGTATGAAATCTGCTGTGTGAAGTTTTGGGGTTATTACAGGATTCTGTGGACCCATTTTCACAATTTATGTTTAAAAAGTACTATGCACAGGTAAAAATATGAAGGGACTAAAAGAAAATCTTTTACTGGGAAAACTAAGACAAACTGTTTTAACTCTTTCAAATCCTTTCCCTAACCTCCTTGTTTTTGGAAAATGTTGTTAATTCTATTTGCTCTGGAATTCTGGTTGGTTTAGTAGAGATTTTTGTTTCAGGTCGATTTTATGGTATGTCCACATCAATGCAGCCAGTGTATAGTAATATAAAAGATAAAAACAAGGATCTATTTTAATAACTCTCAAAAGAATTTTCTAGAAACTTGTCCTTCTGCTTTCCAGCTAATTGAAATTTCCTTCCCCTGTCTTGCTTTTTTCAAGGGCAAAACCAGGCTAAGTTCCCATGTGGGAATTTGCATGGTAATCACTGCCTGGAAGTGTGTTTCCTAAAGATCTCTCCTGGCTTTTTTCAAATATGGTTGTGAATTTTTTTGTTGTTTTGATTAATCAACTGTTCTCTCGTTGGTTTTATTTATGCAATTTAAAAACACAAACAAATAGCAGTATGTAAAATGTAACCACAAAATTACCTGATAGTAAAATTTCCACTAATACTGAAGAACATCCTTTCTGCTTCTCCAAAAGCCAAAATACCCCTAGAACACCAAAGCAAATGAAACCAAAAGAAAGACCAAACCAATCCCCAACCCCCCACCCCAACAAAACCAACAAAGACCCATCAACCTTTAGGAAAATAAAAGTATATTGATTAATGCACATCAGAAAAACTGAAGCTCCTCCTGTTGTTTTTTTTCCAGTTGAGGGATAACAACTTGTCTTTTTGATGGTGGTATCTTACAGAAAGAAAGGTAAGTCCTCAGGCAGCTGGGTCAGATAGAGGACTTTGGTTAAAATCTACTTATTATTGCTTAGAAATGTGCTGAAATTTCAGTAACACATTCTCTGATGAATTTTAAAGCGCTTGTGCCATTGCTTCTCACTGTGTATTTACACAAACTCTTGACATGCACAAAAATAGATAAATCATGGTAAAGAAATTGCAGTTTTTGCTGTCTGGTAATACATGACTTAGAAAAAGATGAAGCATGCAATAATGTCTGTGTGCATGGCAAATATTTATCTGCAGTTATATTTTAATTAGTGACACACATTGATTTGTTAGGAGAGGTTTTTGCTTCAGGGCATGTGTAGATGGCTGAATACCAGGCTACCTGTGAGGTCCTCTGACTGATCTTTCACTAGATGAAATAAGGATTGTATCCACTGGCCTTAGACAAAATCTGGGAAAATGTACTCCGGACATACATGACAGAAATGTGAAGGGTCATGTGGACAAGTGAAAGGTCAGAACAGGATAATATAGCTTAGGATGTCTTTCACAACACCCTGTCATAGTACTAACCCCTGTGAGATACAGCCCCTTATTCACTGCATTACATTTGCTTTGAAATAAAGGGCTCAGTCCAGGACTCTGTTGCACCAGGCCATTCTTTGTCATTTGCTGACATTTGGCTGCTGGAAACCAAATGCAAATCTTTTTATATTTTTATACATCCATATTCTTTGAACTACAACATATTACCTTGAAAATACCACTGCTGGGTTTTTATCTCTCCTTTGTGCTTGATTCTGGAAAATGTTCCATAGTTCATTCAAGTCTACTACAAATCAGACATCATCTTAAAATTAACAGAAAATATTCTTATTCAGAGGAAAGATTTAAGTGAAAATACAATGGATGTAACATCACCCTCTATTCCCCTCACAGTGTCAATTGATGCCTCCCAATGATGAGAAATACACTATTATGCACATTACTTTCTGGGATTCTCAGTTTCTGGATGTCGTTTCAGGGTTATGTTCTCCTTTGGCAATCCATGTTTCGATGTATTTTTATGAACCTTAAGTCAATGAAATACAACAATGAAAACCTCCTGCTTTAACCTCTGTTTGCTGAAAAAAATGCAAGCAGCACAACAGAAATAATACACTGTCTTTACTGTTTAACAGAAACTGTGTTGTAATCTATGAGGATTTTTTCCCAAACCTTGTCCTAAAACTAGCACTTATTTTGTAGTCAGAACAGATTACAACTTTTACTCCTGTGCACGACTCTCCATAGTGTAATGAGATGCTGTTTACTTACAAAAGAAAACCCAGGTCATCATTTGGTCCAGGTGGTCATTCTTATTTGACTTAGGCCAATACGGACATGAAACCTTGTAATGAAAATACACACGTTGCTTGCACTGCTGCAAAAAACATCCCTGCAGAAAACCAAAAGAAACTGTAAAACCGAGCTAATCTAACATGCTCTGCTTAATAAGGGTCTCCGCTGCTTGGGAGCAATGACATCTGTGTACTGCGGGGTCGCTTTTATTCCCAGCCAGATCTTTAATAACCAGAACAACACACATGCCTGTGTGGTGTTGCAGTCAGCCTAGGAAATATATCAGGGTCTGACCTGGTTCTGTATCCCACCCTGTTAGACACCCAGAGACACATTCACAATTTGCTTGGTTCAGTGTTGGCCAGTACATAGTAGGAGCCACCACATCTAAAGGGTGGCTGGAGGTCCCACTCCTACCAGTAGACTGCTGACCGGCCAGCCCTGAGCTATGTAAAGACCTTGGGTGAACATCATTTTCTCTTCTGTCGCTCAGCACCTCTGGAGGTGGAGGCTCCACAGCCCCCTGGCTCCAAGCAGCTTAAACATTCACACCTCTTGCTGCTAGGGGTTTGCCTTTAACACTTTGCCCCAAACAGTTGCTTGGAATTTTGGTGTTTGGTTGGTTGGGTTTCTTTAACAATAGTAGGGGGGGAAAAAAAAACAGGAAATGTTTTCTTGGTGTTTCACTTTTTATGACATTTATAACATTTTCTGTTGCAAATTTGTGTTGTGAAGATTCTGCAAATGGATATTGCCTTAATGTGAACTCCTGACTTTTTCCCTGAGAGGAATTAATATGTTTTTGAAGATATTTTGTTATATCTTTGTTAATATTTTTCCCTAATGATATCCAATATAACCAGTCCTTATTATCTGGCTCTCTTTTCTCTCTTTGGAGAGAAAAAATCAGGAAACAGACTAATGTAGGGGTCAGAAGAAATAAAAAAGTCTCTCTCAGGAATAAGTTCTGCAATTTGAAGTTGGTACATTTGGGAAGCTTCAAAACCGAAATGTTAAAGTGTGTTATTTCCCACATCCCTTCTTCTGACAGTCTCTAATGATGTGTTTTCAATAGCATTTTAAATCCAACCTATAGTGTATCATGAAAAGATAATTATCGTTCTGAGATTTTAAATTGCTTCCCAGAAAGATGCAGAGGGGAATTCCAGACAGATCGTGCTTGTCTTCTTAGGGTTGAGTAGAGGACAGCAACAGGATTTTGCAGCAGCTCTTGCCATTTTCAGTTGTTTTTGCATTAGGATGTGTTTTTGAAAAACTGAACTATAGCAAGGGGGATGGGAAGGTTTTCCTCTTTGGTGGGCTCTGCATCAAACACAAATTTTGACCCTGGATCACTGTGATTTAGAAAGTTTGGAGACTTGAGCCCGGGTACCTCCTTTGCGCTTTCCTTTAAGAATTTGCTGTTATGATGACAGACTGACTGTCAGCTGTTTTGGCCAGTGCCTTGTACTATGGGGATGAGTTTTAAAGTTTTCCTAATTCAACTGGATTTATTTAAGTGCATGCAATAGATAGCTGCAATAGGATTGTATTCACAAAGTTTTTATGTGGACATAGAGGTGGCAAGACAAGCAACATTCATTTCTGCATTATATTTGTGTGTGTGTGTATAAAACAAGAGAAGGAATACTGGTAATTCTCTGTATTCACTCATAGATGGCACTAGAAATTCTTGAAATTCCTTTTTTTACAAACTAAGTAAGACCATTTTTTCTTTTCTACCAATAGGTGGCACTAGCAATATTTTTGCTATTTATGGCCTGACAAAAGCAGTGATGCTTTCCTCTTCTTATCTCCATTTAATTAAAAAGCAAAATGCAAACAAATAATCCCCCACATCCCAGTTTTCCCATCCACATCTCTCAAAGAACAACCCTCTTCCCTAAAATGATAATCAGTGTCAAGTTTATTTCAATACACAGCCAGAGCAGGCTAGCAGAAGAAGGAATCAATGTGATTTCGAAGGAAGGATGCTGCCATCCTCCCCTTCCCACCTGAATATGCTGGAGAGTCAGATAGTTTACCCTTATCTCTCATTTTTATAAATCTAGCTTTTCATTTGAAAGCAAACTTTGTATGTGGTGCAGCACAGTGACCATGCTGCCTGCCAGCTGCTCTCAAGTGTTCGCTTCATCCTTATCAGTATTCCTGAGATAATGCTAAATGCATGAAAATTAGGGCAAATGGTCTAATTTCATCCCATTTAAATTAGGTTACGTTCACCTCTGATAGCTGAACTTAGGTACTTACCTCCTTAGCCTTCCAGCATTTTTATTTCTTATACAATAGAAACGTTGTTGTTTTAGTTGGAAATTATCAAGTATGCAAGGCTCAGGGCCTCCAACATTGATATTGCTGGAATGATGCTCTTCAGGAGCAGGTGAATGAGGCACTGTCCAAAAATGAAAGGGAGTACTGAGAGCCCCTGAAAGGGTGAATACATCTCTTATTAATGTACAGCAAGGACACCAGGATGAATGGGGCTGTGTGTGTATCTCCTCGCCTTTTGATGGGCTGAATGAATTAGGCAGGCTCAAAGGTTTATCATTTCCTTTCCCTGGCTGAGTGAGTTTTTCCTTTGACAGGGTAAGGGAAGAGACCCAAAAGTCATCAGCTGGATTTTTCTCACCTCACATTCCTTGGTTGCCTTTCAATGATGATATGTACATCTGTGTGTCCACGAGGGGGGAAAAAAGAGGTCCTGAAATCTGAACAAGTGAGAAAACAATTCCTATTTGTAAGAACTAGCAGAGCAACTCGGCAAGCCAGCGTGCTGTCAGACACACTGCAGCACTGAAAACAAACTCCCATCCAGCTATTTTTCCCACCATATAGCTTAGTGGTGCTTGAACACCCGGCACAGGAGCCTTATACACAGGACAATTTAGATATTGCCTGCTGCTCCCTGCAACGTATCCTTTTCTGTTTCCCAGGGGTCATGAATAGTACCCAATGACAAGGCTTTTTTTTGCATCTGTCTGCCTCACTGTGCAGGCAGGGCACACAGGGATTTCAGAAGTTACTCTCCGGGTAGGAAAGTATTGCAAGTCCTGAAACTGCTCACTTGCATCTGCCTTGGCAAGCTCTCCTATAAGGTCATGCCCAGGGGAAATGCCTTCCAGGAGTGAGAACATTTCCCTCAGCACCAAAGCAGTCCAGATAAGTCTTCTCCTGTAGTTAATTTTTGGCTGGGACCCTAACATATGTATATAGGGGAGAAGAAAGTGGCAAAAAAAAGTGTTTTCAATATAACTTTGGCATAGTGTTTAGGCTCCATATTTAAATATTCATCCTCCCTTTCCCAAGTATGATTTTTCTTGATAGCTTTTTTAAAATCTACATTCTCTGTATTACCTTGACTCTTAGCACTATCCTTGTACCTAACACCTATAATACTCATTTGCTCATTTTCAGTGTCTATAGTAAAAGGAAAAACAGGAATGAAAGAAGAGTGAATAATATTGAGAAATAAATAGGAGTTTGCTTGTTTTGAAGGAGAGCAGAGCTGGTAGACCAAAGCATGTCAATACGTCCAACAAAAGGATGAGCTCTGTGATTCTAAGGGCTACAGTTTGTTAACTTTACAAAGCTCAATAGCCTAACATTTGTTTGAGTCGGTTTTTTGATTTGTTTGCTTAACTTTTTTCCAGTCTGGATTTGTCTACAGAGCCGCTACAGAACTTTGCCTTTTTGATAGTTAGAAATCTTTCATTACTGTTATGCTCATTTATGGCTATTTTATTCTTATTTTAACAGCATTTTCTGCTGACTCTCTCCTCTTGGAGTCTGTTTACTCTTCATGTGTGTTAAGCACTGAGCTGCTGAGGTCCATTTGCACTCTGAAGATGCAAAAAAGCTTGTTCAGAGAAGAGTGAGGAGTTAGGTGGTGAGAAGGTGCATCCTCAGGCAACGTGTTGTTGCATCTCAGCATGAGCCTGCCGGGGCCACCGAACATCCTAAAATTTATGCTGCTCAGACAACCAGTGCTCCTAAGCTGGTGTATTGCTGTTGTACCGTCCTCATCACAGTTACATGAGTAATACGGTATGTTTCCTTACAGGGATCTCTTAAGAAGCACTTCGCTGCTGTAGAGACCGGACGGACAAAGGGTACATCATTCCATGAAAACCAGCTATATTAACTTCCTGTTCTAACTGTCTAGAAACCTGTAAATTTAGCTCCAAAAAGTGAGGGTTTTTTTTTTTTCAGCAGAGGCAACTACCTAGTGGCTAATAAGCTGGTCTAAGAGGAAAATATCCGGGTTCATGTCTCTACTCTGCCCTGCTACAGTGTCAGATTTAAATCCATTTATTGTCATTCAGTGAATAACTACTTGGTGCTTCAGGTAGCATCCATCAGCTACTTTGGCTGTGCTCAGAAATCTCACCCTGAGCGTGAATACCTTTGCTGTAAAATGTTTCCATTTGCAGGAATCATCATGAATAACTATGTTGTCAAAACAATCTCTGCTGGCGCCTGACGAGCCACCAAAGAGCTTTTAGACGAATGTGTGCAGGAGTGTGGATGGTGTAGGGACATTAAGTGTCAGGTGTTGATAAACATTTTCACTTGTAAGTGATGAGAAAAGCTGATTAAACACCTGAACCTACAGTGCATGGAGTGCCCTCAGCTTACTCTGAGGTCAAGGATAAATGGGAGACCCCTCCCGTTTACCCAGTGCAGGAACAACAGCCTGTGACAGATTATTGGTAAATGCAAAAAACCCTGCAGGACAGCAGCTGCCAGAAGGCCACCTGAAAGCCAAAGAAAGCCTGTGGCCACACAGGCCTTTGAGAAGGTCAACGTACATTCATGAGGCATGAATCCATCCAAAACTAGTAACAGCCCATCCTATTACTCGAGAACAAAGTTATGTTCCAGATATTCAATATTACTGTCTTCACACTGGTGATTATTTCTTTTCTCATTTAAATGGCACAGTAAATAGTAATGCCAAGGGAAAAAAACACTTCTGAATGAGGCAGGAGAGAATGACAGGACTTTTTTGGTTTTATTTTTTGTTCATTGAACTTGAACTCAAAAGCTAAAGGATTCTGGGGCAGAGAGTGTTTGTATTTTTAGCTGTTTTGTGTGAAGTGTGTTTTGACATAGATTCATTAGTACTTATATGAGTTTCTGCATGCAACGTTTTAGACATGCAGCTTAAAATCACTGTGCCATCCTATGTGTTTTTTTATAAAAGAAATTATTACTGCAAATAATATTGAATTGAAAGACATAAAAGGGAAAAAAAAGCACAATTTCAGTTTTTCAGATTAAGTATCTCATTATATTTTGTACAAAATTTCCAGTTTGCATCTCCCCACTGTGGAGGAGAAAATCTAATTTTAAAGAAGGGCAAAGCCCAGCTGGCACCACGATGAATAAAGAGAAGAGACAGAAACTTCCAAAACTTGTTTCTCAGATTTTAATTTTAAGTTAACTGTACCCTTAAGAAAAACAAAAGTTCATTTGTTCCTGTACTAATGCTGCTCAACAGCTATAATGCAGCTAGAACAAATACGTAACCTGACTTGCTATCTTGTATGCATAAAAGAAACCCTGAAGTTATATAGTCTAAAGTCAAGCCAAGACGTTGTCCTGAGTGTGTGTATTACTGCCGTGGTAAACAAAACCCAGAACCTCTGATAACCAGGAATATCGCCAAAGTAATAAAAGTTCATGGAAGCTGCAACCAAAGAGAATTTAGATACAGAATAATTAACCATGAAATTATGATCTTGGCCAAGAAAGAAGTGCCAAGATTCATTCAACTAATTTCAGAGGCTTTTTTCATGGTCGTTAAAAAGACAGATAGGAGAAAAATGATCTTATCTTTTGTTTCTCCTCCCACTGTGCAAGAAATTGATTGACATTACTTTCTGAGCTGACTTGTCTGTCATTACATTCATTTGTAAAAAGAAAAGACAGTTTAGGGTACACAAATGAAGTAACAAACTGGATTCATTGGTGCCGGCTGTTCACAGCAGTATCAGAGGGAATTTTTGCACAAAGATCTAGGACTGGGAAGTCCTGGCAGCTGGGACCAGGGAGGTAGGTACAGTATCAAGTCTCTGTGGCAGTGCTTATCTTGTGGTTGTTGAGCCTGACTCGACTCCTGCAGAGCCACCTGAAAATTTCCCACACTTTGAATCGACTGTGATTTTAAAAATTTTTTTGTAACCTTTTTTCCATCTAGGTTGATCTGAAAATCACTCTGTGAAAAGGACTCTGTGATTAGACCTGTGGAAGTTAAGCGTGTGTGGGTGCTCCAAACTATTCACAGTGGCCGTGGGTTGGAATCTAAGAGTGGGTGAAGTTTCTGCCGCAAAGGAAAAGCATTTTAAAAATGGCAAATAACTTAAATAGAGACCATGCCATCTTTGAACACTTTTCTATTTCCTGAGAAACACACTTCAGCTTTTTATTTTGTGAAATGTCTGGGCTATGCTTTAAAATGCTTTTTCATGGCTGAATCATACGAAGTTAAAATTAAGTATGATAACACAGGAATTAAAAATGTGTGCCAGATGGGAGAGCTGAGGAGGCACAAAGGCACTATGCAGTTGACAAGAGTTAACAAAAAAGAAACGGCAAAACTATAAGAAAAATTCTCTGGCTGTTCTAAAGTTACCCCATGAAGATGCTGTGGACAGTTTGGAGATGAAACCTAAAATAAAGGTAGAAATATTTAAGACTGGGAGCAACATGAATGCGCCTCTTACTGAGGGCAGAAGATACAAGTATGGATAGACTTTAAATTTCTGCCAGAACACATTTATTTAGAACTTTTTTTCCTATAAGAGCATGACAAATTTAGTTTAATAAACACTGTCTCATTCACATTTAAATTCCACCTTCATTTTGAAAGAAAAGGCAGTGATTTTCCAGCTGTTAGCAAATTTCTAAACAGAAGAGAGAAGAGAACTGCTTGCAGCTTCTGAGGTCTGTATGCGCTTGTGAAACTCCGAGGCATTTCTATTTTAATAAGTGACAACTGGAACATGAAAAACAAAACATCTGTAAAGCGTGACTTTACTGTGATCAGAGCATTTTCCAACTGTTTTTGTAGTTCAGGGGAAAAAAGCAAAGCTAAACTGAAAAAATAAAGAGGTACCACATGGAATTGGTAACAGGGTAGACACAAACAGCCTTGGTTTATTCGGCTCCCTGGATGACACACCTGGCCATCTCTGGAGGGAAAAGCTTTTCCAAAAATGTTGGATAAAATTTGACCTTGTTGTTCAGTTGGCAAAGGCCAGTGTAAGGGTGGGAAGAGCCAAGCTAAGGTCCTCTGGTTACAAAACTCCCTCAGACTCCTTTTTGTCACACACGAGAGTGAAAGGAGCTGGCCCAAAAGCCTTGTTGGTTGGAGACTGGTGACCGCTGTGTGTTTTCTAGGGTAGGGTGCCCATACTCCCATAACCCCTGGTGCCCAGAGTTATAACACGGATGTGGAGCCCTTTCCACAACCTGCAGGGCAGACAGGAGGTTTACCCACTGCACCCTCACGTGGCACAGTGCTCCTCCAGCCCCCATGGGACAGTGCCTGCAGGAGGCTGCTGCTGCATGTGATGCCTGAGCGCAGCTACCTCCAGAAAGGAAAGGCCACGGGGAACAAAAGGGAATAAAATATTAATTTAAATTGTATTTGATCAATTTTTAATACAGCGAGACCAATGAATTGAAGACCGAAACTACTTTCATTAGGAAATGGAATTACAATATTTTGTGAAATGAAACCAGAGTAGGGATTTTGAAGAGCATGGTTCTATGCTCTACTCAGCGGCAATACTGTGAGTCACTCTTTTCAGCGAATAATAGCCCCGTGTTCCACTCCTTGGTACTTTCATGTAATTTACATTAATTGGTGAATGCAGCTCTCTTGTACTGGATAAGCTGCTTATCAAGGTGACATACAGCCATTGTAGCTTCACACAGGATCTCTGACAATTAGAAGATTTTCTATTTTACCTATTTTCTTCCTGGGAACGCTAAATATGGCATATCAAGATAAAATATTGACCCATCTGTGAAAATAAATGTAATTCAGTTTGAAGAATAGGGCGTTATTCACACATGAAGAACATGACATCCTTTTTTTTAACCAATGTTTTGCAGGCCTAATGTAAATGTGCAGTCTGAATTAGTTCCTGATGGTGAGGATCTTTTCAATGTACATTTTATTTTCCTTTGGAGCCAGAAGCAAATCCTATCTTCAAACTGTAAGATATGCATTGAAATAAATAAATGGTTTCACCTCTCCTACGCTGTCTTCAGAAGGGAGAGAACAGTAAGTTTGAAGGCTTGATGTAGTAGTTGCTATTTTTTATTATTGTTTATTTTCTACTTGATTAGCTAGAAATATGCAAATTGGACAAACAGAATAAATTAGAATCTATCATTACTTTTGCATACCACCTTCACAACAGAGATCTTACTTATTTCAGTTGTACAGGTAGCGTTGTTTAAAATATCTATCCTTAAAAAAAAAATAAGAAAAGAAAAGAACTAAAAAGCACCCTGAAGACTTTTTGTTTGGCTTATGCCTCTGTATTCCAATACCAGGTAAAAAGCTTTGATTTTGCAGCCCGTACAGGAACCACGAAGACACATGCACTGCCTTTAATAAAGAGAGGAAAAAACACTTAGATCACAGTCTGGAATTTCCAATACACAATGGTGTATTTTTCCAAACTCAAAAAGGCAATATTTGGCTTTTTCTGTTAATAACAAAATCAGCAGGAACCTCATCTGCAAAACAGGCCTCAGTTTTCTTCAAAACTATGAAGAATAAGTGGGGCATCCTGGAATTAACTCAGCTGCAAGGTGTACAGCAGTGATGGAGGCAGGTGGGTACAAGCCTCCGCAAGTAACTCAGAGCAACAGTTCATGAAGTTTTCCACAAACCTGTGGCTGTCAGGCGTGATCGTTCACTCTTTGTCTTATTCTGCACTGATGAACTTCCTACTTTATTCCATCTTCTAATTTGAACAAGAAATAATCATATGCAGAGTTATTTATGCATATGCCTGGTGTCTTAGAGTCTGTCAAGTAAGTTGCTGCTGACATATTCCTTGAAAAAGGCAGGTTCCTGGGAGCTGCTGCTTCCATCACCCTCTACTCCCCTCCTTGCCCCCTAGGACAGTGTGCCCTTGGTCAGCAGCTGTCACTGAGGCTGGGGAGGTTGCCTGGAAAAGCTTGGCCACAGGCTGGGAGCATGTTCTTTTACATCTTTAAAATCTTATACTATCTTTTGGTGTCAGCGGGGATGGAGAGAAGGGCACTCAGGACTAGCACTCTAACACACTCAAACTTACTGTGTGGTTTGTTACTTATATTTTAAGCTTTCTTAATTTGCTGTTCCATCATGTTTCCCTTCCTCTAACACCTTTTGATGGGCTTCACTCAGGGTCTTAACATCTGGCTGCCTTGTTTCCTCATTAATCACCAAGCTGTTTGCTGCAGCAGAGACTTTGGGCTGCTGTGCCTTCTCCAAGCCACTAGAGTTCTGAGCAGCACTGTGGCACTTGGCATTCAAGACAAACATGATATTGCTAAAGCTAATCTTTTTTTCTATGGTTTTTCCAGATAGTGTACTCAGTAGTCAAAATGCATGGCATGGCACACCTGAAAAGCATGGAGATCTTTGAAAAAGGAACAAAAAAATACTCATTTTTCTTTTTAGACTACTGATTTTTTTTTCTATTATTATTGGGGTTTTGGCTTTGAAGCATTGCTAACATCTAATTGGTTCTTACTACCTTTTAACTTCCTTCTTCTGTTGCTTTAGAGCTCTGTTTCAATCATCAGTGGGAGCAAATCTAAACTACAGGGCAGCTGCTCTGGTGTATTAACACCAAACCAAGCACTCTGTCCCTTTACAGCAGGAGCCGAAATACTTGTGGACATTAGCAGACCTCAGAAAATGGTTTGTTATGCATCTCCCTGCTCTTTTCCCCCTCCCCTGTCTACCGGGCAAGGCCTAAGAGCTGCCTGAGAACAGATCTTAACCTCTTTCCAGGGGCAGGGTGGCATCTGTGTCGCTGACTACCTGCATGGAGGACCAGATAATTCCTGTCTCTCTGGGACACTTCCTGCCACCAGCACGCCTGTAGTGGATGTGATGCCCAGTACCTGTGTGGGTAGAGGGTGCATGACACCAGGGTACACAAAATAGACCAAGTTTCAACTTGGCTGTCTGTGCAGTGGGCTACGAAGCTATAAAGGATCTCCACTTAATTTTTTCATAGAAGTATGAGTATATTTTCCATGTTTATTCTCTACTTTCATTTCTTTTCGCTTTCAAGCAGTTATTGTGGGTTTTGGCTTTTACATCCCAGCTGGCAGGGGTTATTATTTGATGTTGCTATTAATTCTACTGAATTGGAAAGTGTTTCTGTGAAGGATGCTGTCTGAACGAGCAATGTTGCTATTTATTAGTGCACACAAAGTTTTCACACTAGTCATGAAGGACAAGATGATTTCTGTTGAAGCTGGAAAAAGATAGCTTGGGTATAATTTGTTCAGACAGAGGGTAGCCTTGAAGGTGGCAAGAGAGAATGAAGTTGCCTCGCTGGATGAGGGATGGTAGGGAAATTTGCTGTATTGAGGAAGAGCAAGCAGTATCTAGTGAATATTAATGGACAGGAAGATAAATTTCTCTTTTAAGGACATATTCCAGTTGTATAGTTCTTTGGTTTTCCAGGCATCCTCCTCTGCTACAAATAGTTAGCATATATATACTCTTTTTGTATAAACACATTCAATTTCACTGATTAAGGGCTTTGTACCTAGTTGTATATTTGTATGACTGTTATGTGCACTCAGTATTTACAGTATTCTACATGCGAATATACACATTACTTATGCATACTCTACATCATTATTAGTTTTCAAATTATTTGTATTATAAACCCATAATAGAATAAAGTTGTAGTAGTTTATACATTAAAGGTAGATTCTCACTATTAAGAGTAGAATAAATATCCTGCCCGTTTAATAGTAAGGCAGTACAACTGCTAATTCAGGACATTTTGTTATATTACATCTCTTTGTAGTTTGAACTANCCCCCCAAAAAAAAAAAAAGTGCTGATTCAGCTAAGCTGAAAACTCTTGGTTGAATTGAAACAATTTGTTTTCATGCAGTTGAAGGTTGAGGTTTTTTAAGGGGGTTTGATGAAATCAGAATGGATTATGTCAACTTTACATTTCCTATAGAACCACAGATTCATGCAGCTTTGGGGTTTTGTCCCATTTACTTCATCAGAAAGAAGCACAATTTTTATTTGATCCCACAGGGAATACTATTATGTTAATTTTCTGGTTTGATTCTAACCAAGCAAACAGAACCTGGAGAAATCAGGATTTCCTAGTGGTATGAAAAGTGAGTTTCACTGACCCTAATGCTCATATATTGAGCCTTGGTTTGATGAAAACCCAATTAATATTTACTTTCATTTCTGAGGGCTTTGCATCCAAGTGTAGTGAGTCAATGTCCTTTGACACAAAATGAGACTGGCTCAGAAGAGGAGCAGATAGATGTAAGCAGCTCTTCAGGCTAGAGGAGAAGCAGGCCTGAAGAGATATACCCAGAATCACAAATGAATTGTATGTACTGGATCAAAATACCAGAATTCAGGTGTTCCTGCTCCTTACTCTCCTCTCCGGTCCCAAGGCTGAGACAGGTATTTTGGCAGCGATCCATACAGGTAAGGGAAAGAGAAGCAATTGCAGGCAGCTGGCTGCATAGGGTCACTTGTAAGAGTTTGCCTGGATTTTTTTTCCCCATCTAATTAGGTGATTAGTGACTATATTCTTATCAGTGACCTTGTTAAAGCATCTGTAACCATTCTCATTAGCTTCTGAGTTATCCTTGGGATTTACCTAATGATTACACGCACTATCAGGCCGTCAGATGGGTTGCACACTAGCGCTCACTGGCAATATACTTTCCAAAGATAATATAGTCTATATGGGACTGGCTGGGAGAGGAGAAACAGGCTACGTGGAATAGACGTGATGATTGATTATCAAAATGTATTTTCTGATACTCTAATTAATTGATAAACCTGCATGGTGACAAGTCAGGGTGTTTCAGTGCCCTCCATGCTGAAAAGAAGAAGGTCCTGCCACTGGTCGAAGTAACCATGCTGGCAAGTGGGAGGGATGGTGCTACAGCCGGGAGGCGTTTGCTGCACACTACAGATGCTATTATGGTAGTACTTATTTTAAGGCTTTTGTTTTGGTCTACCCATTATTTAGAAGAATCAGCTTTCAACAATTACGGAGGAAAAAAACCCCAAACTCTAATTTCATTACAGCAAATAGTTGGAAAATCAACCACAGAGTTTCAAGAGCCGTGAAGTATTTATTTTGATTCCTTAAAGTGGAACAGAAATTAGAATTCTAAAGGCTATTTGATTGGAAAGAGAAAGACCTGAGGGAAATTTAATCACATATGAGAAAGAAAGTGATTTTTCTTTAGCTTGATCTCTGCTGTAGTCCTCAGTACTCATGCAAATGATGGGTAAAATGCTGCCAGATCTGAAAGGCTCCGTTTCATACAAGTGCAAAAGATGACAGAAGGTACGGATGAGGAGAATCTCTCTGCGTTTCCCATGCACAGCAGTTTCCATTCTTGCAGCCCAGGCTGGGATTTAAATTTGCAATGAACTGATCTAGCATAAATCTAAATATTATCTTGCAGGAATGAGGCTCTCTTACGACATGCAAAAGCTTTTAGCCTGGGTTTGATGACACTTTAATCTGGTGGCACTACATCAAGGTGAGCTCGTGCTGACGTGCTTATGGAGTACCACAGCAACATATCCTCAGCTATGTAACATGTTGTGTTTGGCTGTCAAGCTCATCTTGGATGTGTCCCACCAGCAGTGTGTTACCCTGGTCCTTCACAATCTTCTTCGAGCCTTTCTTGTGGCCTCCCCTTGGGAAAGTGTGGAGCAGCAATGCCAGCTCCATGATGGGAGGCCCACAGGCAGTGACAAGGTCACCGCTGGATGTCAGACACGTTGTCTTCTCCTGGGCACCATTCTCAAAATGCTAAACTGTTTGACTTGTCACATCACTCACTATGCAGACAGCACAATGACCTTTCCGTTAATGACAGCTTTTGCTGTTTGCTTCGAAGTTGATAAAAGGGCTGTTCTCCATGAGTCCTATATTGGCAGTGTTACTCATATACCTAAGCCATTTCCACTCCATTGTGTTTATTGAACACAAACTCTAATTGTATGAATCTTTCCCGGTGCCAAGCAGCAGGTCTTTATGCCACTGGGTAACGCGGGGAGAGGGAGAGCTCTTCTGTGTCAGGGGACAAGGTTGGAAGTGATGGTAAGGCAGCTCAGCTCTGCTTTAATGAAAGTGTGCTTGATTACTTAATCTGTTGCCAAGTTGCTCCCAGCCTGGAGCAAAAGCAAGACCTAATATGGACACAGGTTGCTGAAGGAAGCTCATTTGCAAGCTGAGGATCATAGAGGCTGAAGTGAAAAAAAACCAAAACAGTTCTTTCTCATTTACCTCCTCTTTTTGCATTTCCTTCCACTAGGAACTGGAAACTGGCAACCACCAGTAGAAACGACATACCACACTTCACCCAGAGCCCTGAAAGGGGATAAAACACAACTGTGTGCTTAGGTCTTCTCATTCCTACTATGCAAATCGGTTTCCTTCTTTTGCTTTGGGTGGCAAAGTTCAGTTTGTCCCAGTAGAGAGAGTTAAGGCTTGCATTATGAATACATTAGTTGTATACTTCTCCCTTCTCATGTCAGTTTTGTCTCTTTATCATCAGGTTCCCTCACCCTTTCCACAAATGAACTCTAAATATACTCTTATTTAGTAGTTAAAAAAAATCCATTCTGTAAATGCTGAGGCTATTCTCCCTCTGTCTGTAGTTCCTGAACAGACATGCTCCAAGGTCTGGACTATTTATCAAGTGATTCATCCCCATTCTGGGACTGAAGATTGTGGGAAGAATCCCTCTTACCCTGCCTGGCAGAAATGGCTTGCCATCAGACCTTGCTTTCAGACCTCAGAGGGCAAGAAGACAGACTCTGCCAGCTGTTTTTTTCCCAAGGTGAAGCGCAGGGAGCAGGCAGAAAAGGAAATTGCACCAGGCTTGAACAAAGAAGGAGCAGGACCACCCCATGCATCCCAGAGGTATGGTCTGTTCCTTATATACAGTCTGCTTGCCTCAGGGGTTACAGCCAAGCCAGGGTGCAGCCAGCAAGTTTGGTGTTGTCAGCCTTGTACCTGTAGAGTGAAATCTGAGGGACTAAATGCACTGTCAGGCTATACATACCAAATGCTAGTTATTGGTGTGTCAACCATGTGATCACAATTCATCCAGCTTCTCTATTGCTTTGAGCGGCCAGTATACGAGCTAAGCTCCCTGTGATGCCAGGAGGAAGTGTCTGCCTGTTGGGGTTTCATATGCGGAGAAGAAAGGAGGCCCCAAAGTGCTCTAGGGCACATATTCTGTGTTGTGCTTAAATTTGATTTTGGGTACTCTCTGTCTTTTACAACCTGGATTAGAGGCGTTCACAGCTGTATGTCTCCTCTGTTGTAGTCTCTGAGCTCCTGTCTTCTGCATGCTGCAGGGGGAGGAGGAGGAGCAGCAGCAGCAGCAAAACTGCAGCAGCGCTGAGGAGCACAGCAATGTCAGTGCCAGCAGGCAGAGAGGGTCTGACATGCAGAGAGAGCAATTTAGCTATGCTGAGCCAAGGGCTGGCTTCAGCTGAACGGAGCTAGATATAAACTTTGCTTCCCCGTAACTGCCTTTACGTGGTGTTTTCATAGCAGCTAAATAAGGGTACTCTGGCAGAACCACTAAAGCTAAGGAGGTTTAAGACTTTCAGAAGGATCGCACACACAGCTTTGACTGAAAATATGCCCTTTGGCTCTGATCTTAAAGCCAGTTGAACACATGAGAAAAGAGACATTACTTTTTCTTTTTCTTTTTTTTTAAACGTATTGTGGAATTGATAAACAGAGGCACTCAGCCAGCCTTGGGGCTAAAATCCATCATAAGAAGCGCAAAGTGGTACTCAGATAAACGGCTTAAAGGACTGTGGTTATCTTGCCTGTAAGGTGTTAATAAGGATTCTCTACATAGTTTCAACTGTAAGGCTCATATAGAAATAGTATAACTCTATGGTGTCAGTGCAGTACTGAGTGGAGACAAAAGACCTGGAAAGGAACATTGATTTAAACTGAGCAACTACGGTAACAGATGTGCTTTTTAAAGTAGGATTGCATTTCCTTCAGCAGGTGGAGGAGTAATGAAGCCAGTGGGGTTCTGCTTGCTTGATTTGTTCTACACCGCTTATCTGCTGGGAGGGAGATTATAAGGGAGCTGGGACCTACACTATTGTTGTGGTGATTTTTATAAGTTATTGTTATTTGATAGATTAGTTCAGATATAATTCTGCTCATATGTCCTCCTCTACGCAGCTCATTGGGTAGAGTTGTGTATGCCAACCTAATGAAATTTTATGGGATCTATGTGTGCATATGGTCCCTCCCAAAGGGCAGACTTTGGCCTGTTTAGGAGCATGGTTGAGAGTGTCCCTTGGGAGACAGTCCTGAAGTGCATAGGTGCCTGGGAAGGCTGGTCATACTTCAAGGAGGAACTCTTAAAAGCACAGGAGAAGGCCACCCCCAGGTCCCCAAAAACAAGCCTATGGGGAAGATGACCAGCCTGGCTAAATAGAGAACTTTGGCTGGACCTCAAGAATAAAAGAAAATTTTATGGTCTTTGGAAAAGGAGGTTGGCAATTTATGAGGAATACAGACAGGAGTCACAGCAGTTTGGGGTTTTCTTCACAGTGTTTACCAGTCTGGTAAAATAGCTGGATAGGGAGAATGGTAAACCACCAAATCTTAAGAAGATGCATACGTAATAATTAAGCCAAATGAAGGAATCAGATCAGAAGCAGGTGTGGATTCTCTGCAATGTAACTGCAAGAAACAAGAGTCCGTGAACACCGTGCTATATGTGCACCTTAAACCTGAGTCTCAGAGTTGGGCTTGGGCCTCCTATCTGCTGTGAAATTAGCCTTCTGACCAGCACAAATCTGGAAACCTCCCTTTGGGACATGCAAGTTACCAGCTGGAGAAATTTCTATCTTCTTCTGAAACACCAAGTCCTGTAGGCCACCAGCAGTTCTGTCTGGTCCTGCCAGACAGTGAGGCTCATCATCAACAGGAAAGTAAAAGGCAGGTTTGGCAATCCCAGCTCATTGCAGCCTGGTTGTGGCAGCAGTAGTTCTTTTCACAAGTTCATTGATAAAGTATTTGTAAATTAAATTGGGATCTTAAGCATCAACACACCCTAAAACCGAAACTGACCGTTGTGTTGGAGATAACTGTACTGGGATGCAACATGACCCAGAAGTCAAATCCAAGATCAACCTGTCTATAATTGCTAATGGCCTAATCCAGGGCCCAAACAAGATAAATTTTAGATTTTGGTAGTCTTTCCCTAGCCTCCCAAATCCAGATCAAACAATTATGGGAATGAGCAGAATTAGAGTATATCCAGGAGTCAGTATTTATCAGAGCAAACCAGAAATAATTCTAAGGATACAAAGCTATGTGTGCAAGCCACTATTTGTTGATGAGTCAAAGCAGGTAGTCCTTTCAACTCAGTATCAAAAAAGCAATGAAAGCTGATTTCTTTGTCAGGTAACACAAAACTTGTCTGGATTTGGGACTGTAGTCTCTACTACTAGCTTTAGTAGCTATGCCTTCTTTCATTAGCAGTGTGTGGTGGATGAACATTTTAGGAATTCACAGAAGAATACTTAATATGCTAATGTTGTTGGTAATAATCTACATAAAAGCTTTATAACAAGTTTGGTGGTTTAGTCTGGCCAGAACAATTAAAAAGCCTCAAATAAGCAGTTCCCTCTCTTCAGGAAAAGCGATCTCTAATATCAGTGCCACAACAAATAGCGCATTGTCAGTACCAACAACAGAACAGGGAGGGACATTAAATTAGTAAAATTTCAGTCGAGGGCAGCTGTGTTCTCTTTTATAGCTATCTTAATTGCAGAGCATGTGCAAGAAGAGGAGAGGAGAGGTAGCACATCAGGAACGCGAGATGGTGTGCAAATCGTGCAGGCAGGAGAGAGTATTCTCCTACTTCTGCAAGGCCCGTTGCCTAAAGGCCAGAGGGTGAGTACCTGCAGGTACTCAGGTAACACCTGGAGGTGATGCTTCTTCTGCATTGCCTACACAGGATAGATTTAGACGGAATTGTGAGGAGTTGTTTCAGAAAGCAAGATCCGCTCTCCCATGTTGTACTGTTTGGATGCAACTCAAAGCCAAAGCACCCTGTATCAAGCGTCCAGAGCATCTCTTTCTTTAAACAGAAGTTGCACTGCATGTTTCAGTGGAAATGAAGATTTTCTTTCTAGAATACGTTTCCTGTTATTGAAAATCTAGATAAGGGTGAACACAACCTACTCGTGGTCAAATGATGGAATTGGCAAGTGTTCAGAGGAGCCAGAATGCACAGAGGAAACTCGTAGCACATAGACTTTGACTTCTAAAGTCTACATATGAGGAGGAAAATTGATGTACTTGTGGACATGAGCTGGAGAGAAGGATGTAGCCGAAGGCAAAAAAAAAAAATAAAAATCCAACAACGTATTTCACTAGGATTAAGTAATGTTGTCCCAAGGGCTCACTCAGGAGTAGAGAGATGTACATGTTATAAAGAAACAAAATGTGTTTCCCCACTATAAGAACTCACCTTGCAACATCCAGTGTAATATATTTACCCCCTATGCAGAAAGAGGAATGTTAAAAGCAGTGACAAGCTGCTGTTGAACAGTTGCTGTTCACTCCTCCGGAAGGGGATGAATATCTCCAACCTAGTTTTGTGAATCAAAATCACTCAGGCATAGTCCTGACTATGTTTGCCCGTGCATCTCAACACTAATCTAGTCAAACCTCTGAACTCCTTCAGGGTTACAGAGAGGGGAGGTCCCTATCGATAGGCTGTAGGGGCTGTAAATGAGTCATGCTTGAACTCCTTAGGGGGAAAGCTTTGCATCCATGCAAACTTATTTTTAATGATAGGTGTTGGTTTCCTACACGAAACAAGTTTATGTTAAAAATTTACATAGCCAGATGCTGTAAACATAAATCAGTACATGAGTGCTCATTTAAGAAAAAACAAACTGTTGCAGATATTCCACTGGGAAACCTAGAGTATATTTTTCAAGATCCCTAAAGCCAAGAAATTTTCATCTGCTTCGTTTAAGAGGTAATAGATATTTGTTTTTGCTCTAGCAGGCGGAGGCACTAAATCAGAAGGGAGTTAGGACGACTCCATTTTTCAGGGCTCAAGGGGATTCTGCAGATGTTGCACACAATGAACTCAAATTCAGCACTTTGTAGCATTGTTTTCTGTTGTTTTCTGACTGTACCCTGCCTTGATTGAGACATAACTACCTTTGCAAATGGCACTTTGGGTTCTGTGCCAGGGAACAGTAATGGTAATGACAGGTCTCATTGCAAAGACACAGTAAGGTTAATCGAAAAGCAGATGACGAGATCCTGAACTCTTTTTAAGCTGAGTTGTATAAATAGTGGTATAAAGCTGCTGAATGGCTGTTTTGTGTTATGGCTGTTAGTGACAATGAAGGTCAGTGAGGAAGAATAAGCTGATATTCTCCATACAGCGTGTCCTAGAGATTGCTATGGTGTTGGAACAATGCAATGCAAAGTCCTACCTCTTTCCTTTCACCACTTCGTTAAACTGAGCTTCTTCAGCTGTTGAAAATGTTAAGTAAAACCAGTTGCAGTTCTGTTGGGTGTAGATGGCAAGCTGTTGCCAGATGAGGGGGATATTATCTGATGAAAGTCTTCTTGAAAATACAGCAAGTAGAGGCCAGTGGCTGCTCTACTCCAGACACAGCCAGTTCCAACTATCTCTGCAATGGACCTACTGCAGGATATGGCTGAGCACATCAGCCACGGGTGGGCACATGAGGAGCAGCACAACTCTCTGCACTACTTTGGGTGGGACATAGAGGAGTTGGGCCTGAAGGAGTGAAGTTGAGCCTAGGAAAAAGGTGAGTGTCGGGAGAAAGAATCGTTTTCATTTTTGTTTTGTCATTACCCAAATCTGATTAAATTGGCAATAAACTAACTAACCCCAAGTTGAGTATATTTTACCCATGATGGTAGCTGGTAAGTGATCTTGTCTTTATCTCAAGCCACGAGCTTTTCATCCTATTTTCTCCCCTTGCCTCTGTTGCAGAAGGGAGGTGAGAGAGCAGCGTGGTGGGCATCTGGCTGCTGTCTGAGGTTAACAGAAGTGCATATCTAAGAAGTCAATTTACTGAGTTCTTTCTCATTCCAGTCCTATATCTGGTTGTCTCCCTACACTTTGCTTTTGTCTCACTGCCAATTTTTCAGCACTGCTGCCTCTGAGCTAGGAGGAGTCGGATATCCCAGAACTTTATGAGGAGGGGGAATGATTTGGTCTGCCTGTGACAAGGGTGAGTTTTAGGAAGGTCCTGGGGAAAGCTAACATGTGGAACACAATGGGCAAGAGTGAAAGTGATACAGTGCATATATCAGCTAGGAAGGAGGCGTTCTGTGTGGTGGGTACAAAATCAAGTGCCTGCTATCAGCTGGCTTCAGGTCCATGTTCCTGTTTACTGGCAGTGCAGTGGATGTTCAGTCAAGCCATATTGATGCAGTACCATATTTTGTGTCTAAATACTTATTATAATAGGCGATTCTATACGTGTTTTTAAAAAAACATATGAGAAGGAGGATAATTTTGATTTAGCTGCTTATCTGCTTTGTATTACTATCAAAAATAATTGGTGTCATGAAAAAATTAACACAATTCAACACATTTTTTCCACACAGACCTATCTAGTTTTTATGTATGTTATTCCTGGTTTCATTTATTCCATATGACAATGAGTTTGCACGTTACTGCTATTATTTCTTTTTTAAAGGTTTGCAAGTTTAGTAATAGCTTTCTATAAGATACCACGCTTCTGTGTGCTAGTTTTTCAAGTGCACTTACCAATACAGCATTTATCAATATAGCAAATCAAGACATACTCTGAGATAATTCAGTAAATGACAGCCCCATTTTCCCAAGAGAACCTTTTTAGAAAGAACCTGTTGCTGAAAATTTGGAAATAGGTTTTCACGTGTAAGCTGTTAGCTGCTTTGCATCTCCTCCTGTTTATTTGTTTTGACAAACATTGCAGACTTCCTGCTTTAAAGAAAACTGGGAGCTGACTTCTGTGGCCAGGGAGATTAATGTGAAAGGCTGTAGTTGAGCAGATAGTTGCTCCTTGAGTGAAAATTGCTTGCCAGAACCAGCTACTGGCCATCATAATGTATTTTTATGGTGTATTTTTAAGAAGATTTTAATCAGAAATTAATGAGTGTATCAGGCAAATTTTTGACATATTGAGGGCAATAATAGGATGTACTCATTCAGGAAGCAAAGAGGGAGTAGGACAAAGCTTGGATCAATATTCACTTCAAGGAATGATTAAGTTTGTGATATAGACAGAGAGGGAAGTTTATATATCAAGTCTCTATCTACTAAATCCAAAAAGGGGTGAGGCACATTTGTCAGTGTGTGAGCACCAAGGTGATTTCCTCTCTCCCTTTGCTTCTGAACATGAACAATTTATGATAAAAGCTAGTGACAAATAAATTGCAAAGCTGACCAGATGGCTAGGCTAGGCAGGTGACTAAGTGAATTGAGCCATGTTCAATGTTGTATCCTACCAAATTCATTTGGGAAGTACTATAAAAATACTTCCTCTTATGAATAACCTGGCACTGTGCAGTGCTTCTACCTCTGACTGAATTGTAAACATTTTCTTCTCTAACTATGTCTGTGGAGCTACTGAACTTTCACTAAAGCGGATGGTGTCTCACCCAGCACAGAATCTTTTCCTCTCCTGTTTAGGAATACTTTGTTTAGCAGTAGACATCTGTGCCTTATAGCTGAGAGTATCTGCCATGAAGATGCATTCTGCAGAAGTGTAACATGGAATATGTGCTGGCTTTTTTCACAGGTAAAAATCACAGACAGGAGAATGTCTGTTAGTTACCCATGCTGGCTTCTTTCCTACTGTCTACCATTTGCATGCATCAGAATAACTCAGTAGACTCATTTGAGAAAAAAAACAAACCCAAACCAAACAAAAATGGGAAGGGAGAATGGGGAGTAAATTAAAATGTACTTTTGAAGTGACTCAAAGCCATGATGAAGTCAATAGGCCAAAGTAACTTGGTGTGGGGAGTTCTTAGAATACACTTTATAGAAGTGAATTCTAGTCATTGCATGAGATGGAACATATTTGGCAAAATGCTTTTGTTATTTCTTTTCAAAACCGCTGTATTACAGATAATCATGTAATCTTAATTCCTATTTTAGCAATGATTATTTGGGATGATTATTTGGGAAACTTTTATTTACTTACTTTCTCTAAGAATCATCTAGCAGACAGACTTCTATCAGCAGTGCCCTATGATCTTTCCTCAGAGATTAAAGATGGACTAAAATACTTTCTGAGGTTTCTACAAGCATGGCAATACTGTGGCAGGATCATAATTTTATGACAGAAGAGCTCCATGTACGCCAGATCTATTCACAGGTGTAAAACATAAATTCCCTTTCAATTAAAATGCCTAAACAATCAAGGGTATAATTTGGTATCTCACCATGCTGAGATGCCAGACCCTACTTTTATATCTAATGGGGAGTCCAGCAGTTTTGCACAGATCCGGGGAGGCTGAGACTTCAGATCTCTGTTGAGATGGTACCTCTGTGTCAGTTGAGTCACTATGCCTGGCTGGAAATGCCTCCCTAGCCTGTGGCAAACAACAGGAAAAACTTATTAAATCATCATAGCTTTAACGGCGAATCTGAGCCCTGCATCTCTTCTCAAAATAGCCATGGGTTCCTATGTCGTTCTGAACTTCTGACGATTTCACTCACTGTGCTGTTCAATCAAGAAAAACATGGAAGCTTAAAAGCTACCAGCCCTTCAGGTATCTTGTGTCAACTTCTAATAGTCTTGAAAACCTTAAAAACACAAGAAGGATGCCAGAATGACCACTTTAAATAAACAAGCATTAATGCTGCTCACTAAAAGCAATTTTCAACTCAAGAAATAGAAAGTAGGTGTTCGCTTCATAGATTAGTTTTTTAAATTAAGCTCTTCATATCATTCCAGGAATCTAAGACCCAATTTTCTCTTCCTCATTCAAGGTCTAATCAAGGCCTGCAGAGACAGCACTGTGTTATTTGTGTTTGCAAAGATGCAAATGCACCTCCCTTCACTAATGGACTAGAAGGTTTAATACTGTTTTATCTAAATTCACTATTAGTGGTTATAATGAAGTTAGAAAGACAACAGATTAAAGAACCATGGAGTTTCCCAAAGTATAAGCAGAGGACTCACATTACCTTTGAAGAGGCAATATCTGTTGCAACTTGTAGAAACACTAGGACTGAATATAAAAGTGAAGTGAGAAGGTTTTATTCGTTATCTTTGCCTGACTCAAAGTGGGAGATACTTCTAATTTAATTTTAAACTTCTGGAAGTGAGGGCCTGGTTTATAAAAATTCTCTGGTTTTCTCCTGCAGTTAGTGAAGAATGGTGGGTGGTTTCAGACAATGATTCTTCCTCTTCAACTTAAGCAGTTGAGAGTACCTGTGTTTGTGGAGCACAGATAGGCTATATGGAATGTAGGGATCAGGGACAGTTACTTAAAGTTAAGGTGGGATATAAAAATTCCAAATGAATTTCAAAATTCATTTTCCAAATTCCAAAATTAAGGGCTTCTGAAATAAAATTGCTGGAGACAAACACACTTTGGGGTAACACAGAAATCATTGCTTACTGCAGTTAGAAATGAATTATAGAAAGAAAGACAAAAAAAATTCAAAGCAGGTGTGCATAGTGCAGACTACAAGACTCAACCCCGTTCTCCACACACAGACAACCTACATCATTTTAGGTACTACAAACTACCTGAAATCTCTGCTGTTCCCAAAGAAGTGTGGGACTCTCCTGTAAGGTTTGAGACATGTCCTGATAGTCCTGTCCCTAATAGGTGGATAGTCTTGTCCCTGTCTGAGGGGGTCTGTAACATCTCAAAAGGCAATAGAAGCCTATTTTAAAATCATTTAATTCCCTCCACAGGATGCTTTATTATCAAACTACCACTTCTTCAATAGCCTCAGCTCCAGGATTCTTTGCAGGCATGGAATAGGAGGGCATCTACTAACAGTGTTTGCAACATAGACTCAGATGAGGCTTACAAATCACAGAGAATGGAGTGTTTTGAGAACTTCTATTATTCCAGCTCTTTAAGTAAGCTGCAAGCCTGCACTTTTTTCTTTTTTTTTTCTTTTCTTTTTCTTTCTTTTTTTTTTTTTTTTTTTTTTTAATAGACACAGAGAGTTTCTCTTTAGTTTCTGTGTCAATAGTAGATTTCTCCACAATAGTGTTTGAAATCCCAGATATAGCTGCTGTTTGTGTTCACATCTAGGAAGGGATTTAAGCTGAGAAGTGGAACTGTGCATAAATGTCTCTCATCATTTGTCAGAAAAAGCCATTTTGCAGCAGAGTAGTGAAAATGGAATACAACAAATGAAAGTGTATGGGGAAAACAGTACCTCCACCAGCTTCCTTAACACCATGTCCCTTCTCCTTAATCAGTGACAGGCAATCCTGAAGACATTTGTATCACCTGCAAAAGCATGAAAGAAGTAACGAGTGGTATCTTCCTCTAAAGAAGGTGAAAAGTGGACCTGTTTTCCTCACCCATGTGTGAGAAGAAAAAAAGAAAAAAAAAAAGAAATGATGTTTTCTTTTTTTCACGTTACACCTCTTGTAGCTTGTCTTTTCCCAGGCCAAACTATCTCAGATTATTTCAAATAAGTTCATCTTGAGTCAGTAGGGAACTGACAGAAGGATAAAAGGAAAATAAAAATTGTTAGCTAAAAAGCAGAGCAAGAAGCAGCTTTGGAATTTCACTGTGTGCTTGAAAGCACTTTGGATATATCAGTACACAGATACACACCTGACCATTACCAATCTACTGAAATGAGAGGTCAGCAATAGAAGCAAATGAGAAACTTCAGAGAGATTTGCTATCAAAACCATGAGCGCTCGAAAAAATGCCACTAGGGCGCTCATGAAAAGAATCGAAACAAAACAAGACCTACTGTTTAAAACATTTATCACAAAAAGCAGTGCCAGACAGGCTTGACTTACAAAGATTGACACAAACTTAGAAAAGTTTTTGAAATGTGAATGACATACTAGGTGGCGTCTATTGGTCCATCATCTACGCCAGTATGAGCTATGTGACTTCCGTTCACTTTTTGCATGGACTGCTTCTCCAGAGTCTCCACCTGCCTTCATCCTGCATGTCTTGCACAACCACCAGAGATGGAGACACACATGGTCTGTGTCACTGCAGGGGCATCTGTGGCCCCCTCGATCATTTGCGGTAACTGATGTCAGCAAAACCAGTGAACACCACAGTTGCCTGTGAGGAGCAAACTGCAATCAGTTCTCCTGCCCTGCAGGTGAGGACATCTGGGTAAGCAGCAAATTGTTGCAGTTCCTGGTACCAGTCACTGGGGAGCATAAACACACGTATTATACAGGGAGATACGGCATATCAGTTGGGTTGCAGGTGACTGCAATGTCTGTTAGGTGGATACCTTGAGCATAGGATGGAAGATTAATTTTGCGTTCTTGCAAGGAGAAAACCAAACCACAGATCTACTCGCCCCAGAGCTACGGAGGATCTGGGATCTAGACTCGGATCAATGCTCAGTGACTTACCACTTTCTATCCACTTGCCAACATCTTCGCACTGTTTCTTTTCCTTTTGTTTTCATTTAACAGTGTGTCAAAGCAGCTTGTTGCTCAGCTACGATTGCCAGCTGCTCAAGTATATACGGCACAAAAGCAGTTTTGGTGCTTGGATAGGAAAATATTGTTAGCTGTATTGGATACCAGCAGATGGCAATTTTCCTCTTTCTGTCATCACATAACACATTTTCAGTGTGGTGTTTTAGCCAAAAAATGAAAACAGACAATGTGCTTTAAGCAACTTAAGTTTGTTTTGACCAAATTTGACTCTCCCTTATCCATTGTTCCAACATTTCAGTTCCCCAGGAACTGGACATGTCTTCAGCCCCCAACAAGCACATGTTATCAGGTAACCTTATCATAGAATCATACAATTGTTCAGATTGGAAAAGACCCTTGGGATCATTGAGTTCAACCATCAACAAAAGTTCAGTCATCAACTCTACAAAGTTCTCCCCTACACCGTATCCCCCAACACCACATCTAAACAACTCAGGGATGGTGACTCAACCACCTCCCTGGGCAGCCTCTTCCAGTGTCTGACCACTCTGTCTGTGAAAAATTCTTTCCTAATGTTCAGCCTAAACCTACTCCGTTACAGCTTGAAGTCATTCTGTCTCATTCTACCACTAATTACCTGTGAGAAGAGACTAGTACCAACCTTGCAGAAGGGCTTGGTTTGCAACCTTCTTCAGCAGAAGCAGGGAGAGAAATCAGCTCACAAGGACTTCATTCAGCAACCTTGGCCATGATAAGGACCAGGACAGAGGGGACCACTCTCCCTCTGCTCACTTTGCTGGTTTCCCACAAGCTGTTTTTTTTACCAGAGGTGAAAACCTATATTTTAAAAGTAGCAGATCCACAGACTGGTCCATCCCAGGTGGGTAATAAGACCATAATTCTTTGAAAAAAGCACAGGTGATATGACAGAGGCAATCACCATGAGGTGGTTATTGCTATGAAGCAAAGAATTAGAAAAATTTTAAATTTCTTTGTTGATTTCAATGTTAGCATGGTTAAGATTTGGTGTTTCACTTTGATTTTCACTTGCATTTTAGTTTAGAATACAGATTAGTCCTATTTATTGTCTATTTATTGTCTAATTCTAGGTGATATATTACACCATGTCTTAGGTTTTTAAAATATGAATGGAAAAATGCAAAGCCCTTTCTCTTCACCTTCACCACTGTTCAGGGATAAAACAAGGTCCTGCTCACATGACAAATCCATGTGCTACAGCACTGGGCCTTAAACACAATACACAACTTCCCTGGGCAAC
>VXBW01001317.1:10845-40910 GCA_013400375.1 Thinocorus orbignyianus | reverse complement strand
GCTCACACTTCTTTTGATGTGTGATTGATGTGTAGAAACATCTAGCCCTACTTTTTAAGCTTGCGTGCAGGCCGGCCAGCAGCATCCTTGCATTTGAGTGCTGCCACACCTGAGCTGATGATTCTCAACATGTTCTGAGTGTGAGCAGAGCTGGTTCATGCCCCTACACACCCCCACTGCCCCGTCCATCTCACTGCAGAATGATATTCTGTCCAGAGATGTGGGCAGTCACCTTTGAGTTAATTTATCCCTCTTCTATCCCTTCTGGTTGCAAAAGGTCTTTGGAATCAATAAAAGAATCCGCTGTTCTCCCTTGATAACTGCTGGCTGCTTGTGTCAATAAAGCTTTAATTCATACTTACACAAATACCAATACTTGATTAAAACCAGCACCATCTGATCCCAGAGACGTTGCAAAATTTGTGGATGCATTCAAAATTAAAGTGAAATTTAACATTTTAATTTAAATTGGAACAGTAATTAGGAAGAATGTTCTAGCAGCTTATAAAACAACTGTCTTATTGAAGACATGATCAGGGTCATATTCAAAATTTACTGAGGTCAGTAGGACATTCAGTGCCATAAATCAGATGCTGCACAAGCTGAAGTATCTACTGTGAACAGACTGTCTGGTAGATTTTAATGACAACAAAATTATATAGAAAATTATGTGGATAAAGGAATGGAGACAGAGAAGTGCCTCCTACATTTCTTTAAGAAAAAAACCCGTAAGAACCACTTCTCAGGTTAAAAGTAGAATATCTGTACTTCTGAAAAAAAATCCAGCATCTAAATCTCTGGCCTGTTTCTTCTTTTAAACGACACACCTATTTTTTCCCCATCTTTTCTCTGATGAACAGAATGCATTTAATACTGCTGCAGTGAATTCTGTACACAAATCTGAAGCAGTTTCCTTGTGGAGTTCACATGTGGCCGTCGACTCGCTTGAGTTCATTACCCCAGAATAACTATAGAAAGGAACAGCAAGTTCTGCCCTAATGGAAACAAAACACAACACCATCCATCAGCCATACACGGCGCCTGAAGGAGAGAAAAAGCAGAAGCTTGGCAGCCACCTCAATTCTTTCAGCCCTTCCTTGAAAGGGCACCTGAAATCAAGACTGACCTTAACGTGCATCACTGCTGTTCTGAAATGAATAGAACTAATGGAAGTGGTCAGGCACCATGAGCATCGTTTAAACAAACAGCTTGAAGTACTGTGACATTTTGATAGTGTGGATTTTTGAGAGCAGCCCTTAGGAGAAGGACTTGGGGGTGTTGGTGGATGAGAAGCTCAACATGAGCCGGCAGTGCTCGCTGGCAGCCCAGAAACCAACCCCAGCCTGGGCTGTATCAAAAGCAGCGTGAGCAGCAGGTCACGGGAGATGATTCTGCCCTTTTGTGCTTGTGAGACCCCACCTGGAGTTCTGTGTCCAGCTCTGGAGTCCTCAACAGAGAAAGGACATGGAACTGTTGGAACAGGTCCAGAGGAGGCCAAGAAAATGAGAGGGCTGGAACGCCTCGGCTGTGAGGAGAGGCTGAGAGAGTTGGGGTTATTCAGACTGGAGAANGAGAGCTGGGGCTGTTCAGCCTGGAGAAGAGAAGGCTCCGGGGAGACCGTAAAGCCTGAAGGGGCTACAGAAGAGATGGGGAGGGACTCTTTATCAGAGAGGGGAGCCATAGGATGAGGGGCAATGGTTTTAAACTGAAAGAAGGGAGATTTAGGTTAGGTATCAGGAAGAAATACTTTGCTGTGAGGGTGGTGAGGCACTGGAACAGGTTGTCCAGAGAAGCTGTGGCTGCCCCATCCCTGGAGGGGTTCAAGGCCAGGCTGGATGGGGCTTGGAGCAACCTGGTCTGGTGGGAGGTGTCCCTGCCCATGGCAGGGGGTTGGAACTGGATGATCTTTAAGGTCCCTTCCAACTCTAACCATTCTATGACACAATGACTAATATTTTAGCACATGTATTTTAAAAGCAAACCAATACACACTGTCACCAAGTAGGCCAGTGTCCCCCAGTGTCCAGACTTACCTGTTTGTCTCTAATTTCAGCCTGCCCAGCTGGACGCTGAGAGACCTGTGGGCAGCCTGGGAGTCGTGGGACACGGTGGAGCTGAGCGTGCTGACACCTGAGGTAGCTACAGCATCTTCCATGACAATGCAGGGCTGCCGGATTGTTTGATTCTGGGGCTGCTCATCTTGATCTTCTTCCACTTCTATATCGTCTTGATCTGCCGTATCGCTCTCAGATGCAAGACTGAAATGTGGCCTCAATTCTAGTAGCAGCAGAAAAATATAAGCAGAAGAAATTAATGATGGTAAACATTAAAACAGCAGCAGCCCTAAGTGACTCTTTACAGATCATCCTTTGGCTTTGCTTAAACCACAGCTGAAATCTCTGCAGCAAGAGAACAAATATTCTCTAGGTGTTTAAGACAATTCAGACCGTTTCAGCATCTTAGTTTATGCTATTATTCAACCTATCAAGTGTTCAAAACCTCTAAAAACCCCCAAATTTGGGTGAATAGGATTCCAGATTTGGCTAGCATTTCATGCCAGAGTGTGCTGAAGTACTACGTGCAGCAAAAGTATTTTCATTTGCCCATTCCCAGTGGTTTGTAATTTCTGGTCTGACTTTAAATATTATGTTAAACAAACAGCCATTATTCCTCTTATATCCAGGTATTCCTGTGGTTGCTCTTCTGGCATATTTAGCATTCTCTCATTATAAGAATACTGTGTTTAGAATAGAATCACAGAATCATAGAATGGTTAGAGTTGGAGGGGACCTTAAAGATCATCAAGTTCCAATCCCCATGCCATGGGCAGGGACACCTCTCCCTAGAGCAGGTTGCTCCAAGCCCCATCCAGCCTGGCCTTGAACCCCTCCAGGGATGGGGCAGCCACAACTTCCCTGGGCAACCCGTTCCAGTGCCTCACCACCTTCACAGGAAAGAATTTCTTCCTAAGATCTTGTCTAAATCTCCCCTCTTCCAATTTAAAACCATTACCCCTTGTCTTGTCACTACATTTCCAATACATTTCCCCCCAAAAAAAATCATATCCAAAAGACATAGAGAGGAAATAATACACAGATCCCTTTCCTGACAATTAAAAGCAGCACAATTCCCTTCTGCTCATCAGAGGGAAGAACAGCCTCTTCCATGATGCACATCCACAAACCCATGGATACAAACCCTATACCTGAACTCTGCTTTCTGTTATTCCCCATTTCAGCTGCCTACCAGAGCCTCCCAGGTATGCAAGATACACAAGATCTTGTACTCCTCCAAAACTCATTATTGCAACAACATCTGGTTGTTACTTCTAACCATTTAATATAAATCCTTCTTCCTTCCTTCCTTCAATTGTGGCTTCTCACTGCTGAGCACTCCCTTAGTCTCCTCACCAAAACACACTTTTTTTTTTTCTGAATCACAGTCAAATTTTGTCTTTTCTGCCAAAGAACTAACGAATACATTTCTCTTCTTTACAAAAGGGACTTTTGTTCCTTGATCCATTCCATCTCTTCATTTTAATGCTGATGTACCTTTTTCAAGGTTGAACATACTAACATCAACGGAGCTGTGCTTCCTCTAAATTCCCCATACAAAACAAAACATTGAGGTGCTGGAGTGGGTCCAGAGAAGGGCAACAAAGCTGGTGAGGGGTCTGGAGAATAAGCCTTATGAGGAGAGGCTGAGGGAGCTGGGGGTGTTCAGCCTGGAGAAAAGGAGGCTGAGGGGAGACCTTCTCGCTCTCCACCCCTCCCTGAAAGGAGGGTGTAGCCAGGGGGGGGTTGGTCTCTTCTCCCAAGTCACAGGTGATGGGACAAGAGGAAACGGCCTCAGGTTGCACCAGGGGAGGTTCAGATTGGATATCAGGAAAAATTTTAGTGAAAGGGTTATGAAGCATTGGAATGGGCTGCCCAGGGAAGTGGTTGAGGCACCATCCCTGGAGGTATTGAAAAGATGGGTGGGTGGATGTATTGCTTTATAGATATGGTTTAATGATGGCTTTTATCAGTGAGGTTGATGGTTGGACTAGATGACCTGAAAGGTCTCTTCTGACCTAAACAATTCTATGATTCTATAATGAAAACAGATTTATTATATCTATACTATATATACTCAAACATTGCTGGGCAGATATGTCTGAATTTGCTCTGAACTTGTGCATCACGCTCATAAGCAGCTCGTTTTGCCATTGTTCACCACTAGGCAGTACAACTATACAGCATCTACCCCCTACCACTCCTAAAACATCCCATAACTTTTAGAAGGTTTAAGGTCAGAGATGAATATTTACATTGTTCATAGAATGAAAAATAAAATGAAAAAACCAAAATTGAGCCAAAGGCAAGGGGAAACAATCAGAAGGAGGGGGTAAGGCAATTAGGGAAGAGGCAGATGATCAGTGCCTGAAAGCAGCAGCAGGGCACAGGGGCTTGTGTTTAAGCTTCACCACGTACAATTAATGCTGATTCTGAGCTCTGTGGGGAAGGAGAGTCTATTTAAGGAGGAATTCTACAGTCCTCCTATTATACAGCAATAAAGTGCCTGTTAAAGGTGTTTGGCATTCTAATCAAAAGACATATTTTCCTTATAACTCAAAAGTAACAAAGAAACTCTGTTTATGCCTTGCTGGTCGTGCTGTTGATATGGAAAACACCAGGGAGAACAGGAAGAGCTCTAACTTGTGTTGGAATTCTCAAATCCTCTTGTTGATAATTTAAGACAACCCACTGCAGAAAACAGGAACGTAAGTGTTCTTACTTCAGACTTAAAGCATGAAATCGTGTATTTGAAAGTTGCACCATTAATTCCAGTGTAGGAAACAGGGGATTCACAAGTTTAGAAGTTAGGAAGCAGAGAAGAAACTAATTCTGGAAATAGATAGAGTAATAGCAGAATGAGCTACAGTCTTTTCTACACAGACTCCTTCCCTCAGCCAAGCTGTGCATTCTGCTCCCACAACATTCAAAACACAATATTCAAACTGCAGCCATGGCAGAACTTTAATTTTTTATTTTCATTTTAAACAGCTTCTGACCAGGAGCCAGAGAGACTTTTGAGTGCTCCAAAAAGCACATCGTTAACCTGCGCTTTGTAGAACACCTTCCAGAGCCACAGAATGACATGGAGTTGGAGGAGACCTCTGGAGATCAGCCAGTCCAACCCCCCGCCAAAGCAGGTCCACCCAGAGCAGGTTGCACAGGAACGTGTCCAGGTGGGTTTGGAATGTCTCCAGAGACAGAGACTCCACACCTCTCTGGGCAGCCTCTTCCAGGGCTCTGCCACCCTCAAAGTGAAGAAGTTCCTCCTCATGTTGAGATGGAACTTCTTATGTTCAAGTTTGTGTCTGTTTCCTCTTGTCCTGTCCCTGGGCACCACTGAAAAAACACTGGCCCCATCCTCCTGACACCCACCCTTGAAGTATTTGTAGGTGTTGATCAGATCCCCCCTCAGCTTTCTCTTCTCCAGATTAAAAAGACCCAACTCCCTCAGCCTTTCCTCATCAGAGTGATGCTCCAGGCCCCTCAGCATCTTTGATGTCCTCTGCTGTACCCTCTCCAGCAGTTCCCTGTCCCTCTGGAACTGGGGGAGCCCAGAACTGGACACAGGACTCCAGATGGGGCCTCACAATGGCATGTGCTGGAAAGTGGTCCATCGTTTGGGTTTCAGGAGGCAGCATTATGCACCTCCAAATAAAATAAAATATAAGATAATAAAATAAAATAAATCAGGCCCCAGAGCAGCTACTACTGCTCACTGTGTTACAGAATTGCTTAGGATTACGCATCCTGGAAAAAAGGTGCTTTCCAAAATAACTTGGAAAATACACTGATTAGTTTTTGAGTTGCAAAACAGACAGTGAACAGGAAAAAGGCCACTTCTGGTTTCAAAATCCTAAGAGAAGAATCATCATCACAGCTCTGATGCATGTTTGAAGACATCAGCTAATAAATATTTGCTGAGTATTAAGAAATGACTCACCTGGGACCAGAATGGTAATGGCAGTCTGCACAGCTTTCCTGATGATGCTGTCCAGTGCAAACATCCAGTGGGGCTTGATGTTATGGTTTCGGAGAACTTTATTGACCTAGCAACAGAGATTTCAGTTCAGGTATTATATCCCCCCTGCCCAGCTTAAAACTAGAATATAGGTCTTATTATAACATAGAAAGTGTTTGAAATTACAGCCTTAAATTGCACCAGGGGAGGTTCAGATTGGATATCAGGAACAATTTTTATCCTGAAAGGGTTATTAATCCTTGGAATGGGCTGCATAGGGAAGAGGTTGAGGCACCATCACTAGAGGTATTGAAAAGACGGGTTGACATAGTGCAGTGACATGGTTTAGTGATGGTTTTTATCAGGGTTAGGTTGATGGTTGGACTAGATGATCTGAAAGGTCCCTTCCAACCTGGGAAATTCTATGATTCAACATGCTGTATCAAAGCAGGTGATCAAAACTTCTCTTTTAAAATATTAAAACACATCATTAGATGAAGAAAATGGCAACGTTACCAACTTCCACCATTTTACTACAAGTCATGCAAAACATTATCAAGTCCTAGTTTGTGTGTCAGGTGATTTTGGATGGCTGGGATACTTACTGGAGTTTATTTAACCTCCACAGGTGTGGAGAGAAAATTAAAAAGAATGAGAGCAAGAACAAATGCCAAGGACCAATATATAAAAGGCTTGTATCTCAAACTAATTAGTCGTGTTGTTTTTTGTCATTGTTTTCATTGCTTCCTTTAAGTGATACTTAACTATTTTAAAGCACAATCGTAGGAAATATCNCTCTTCCCCAGGCTGAAGAGTCCCAGCTCTCTCAGCCCTTCCCCATCAGGGAGATGCTCCAATCCCTCCATCATCTTTGTTGTATCAAAGAACTAATGTAATTCTGCTCCTTCTGGATTCAGAAAACAGTTAATGAACCTTTGTTTAAATAGTCAGGGGGTTTCATTTGTACGCTGTGCTCACCCATTTGAGCTTACACAGTGTCAAGGTCCCCTCTGTTCCTCACAGAGGTGTGCTGAAGGTTGGAAGGGGACATTGCCATCACTGCTGATTCCAACTGACCTAAGAGATACTCCCCTCCATGCATATCATGCTCAGCAATAAAAACCAGGGGTTATAGTTTCCAAAAGAGCCACTGCCCAGGGATTTAGGGTGGGCATTACTCTAGTGGTGAGTGACTGCTTTTGCATCACTAACAAGGTTTGGGGTTGGGTTTCTTTTTCCCCCATTCACTCAAGTTTTCACACTTTTTGCCCTTCTAATTCTCTCCCTGGTCCCTCTAGAAAGAAGTGAAAACTCGATTTGGTAGGGGCTTTCCTTCACCGACCACAGAACCTACATCTCCACAGTCCTGTTGCCAATGGCCACGAGATGGCACCTGGACACCGTGCCTGGACCTGGGAGATGTGTCAGCAGTAGCCAGGGGAGCCCACCCTGTGGCCCACACCTGGGCAACAGCTGGCTCAGCACCCCAAAGGCTGACCCACAGACAGCACAACTCCTCCCCATACTGACTCCCACCAAAACACTGACATCTGCCCCATCCCTGGAGGGGTTCAAGGCCAGTCTGGATGGGGCTTGGAGCAACCTGCTCTGGTGGAAGGTGTCCCTGCCCATGGCAGGGGGGCTGGAATTCCATGATCTTCAAGGTCCCTTCCAACTCTAACCATTCTGTGATTCTGTGACATTTTTATCTAAGTGCAGCCTATTTAAGTACTGAAGAAGCACGATGTAACTGTCAAGAACACAACAATCCACAAGAATGTGATTTATCTCTTTACGTTACAGCACAAACCTACTTTTTCTTGGTTGCTCCAATGCAATTATGAAGTGTTGTTACCCCAGATGCCCTTATTACAGCTGGCTCAAGAACAAGGGAACTACTTTTCCTCATTATCCCTGTCTCTGCAATATCTGAGGGCTCGATACTGATCTGGATTTCACTCTTCTGCTATAGAAATCTAATGTACACCCAAAAGAATTAAGACTGGGCGCATATAAAACAAAGTTTTTCTTTGAACTTTCTGTGGGTTATCCTAGTTAAATAATAGAGAGGCAGTAAAGAGAGACGTGTCTGATAAACACCAGCAAGTGTTTAGCAGGCTGAGAGAGCTGGGACTGTTCAGCCTGGAGAAGAGAAGGCTCGAGGGAGACATGAGAGCAGCCTTCCAGGATCTGAAGGGAGCTACCGGAGAGCTGGAGAGGGACTCTTTGTCAGGAAGTCTAGTGACAGGACGAGGGGTAATGGTTTTAAATTGGAAGAGGGGAGATTTAGATGAGATCTTAGGAAGAAGTTCTTTACTGTGAGAGTGGTGAAGCACTGGAACAGGTTGCCCAGGGAAGTTGTTGATGCCCCATCCCTGGAAGTGTTTAAGGCCAGGTTGGATGGGGCTTGGAGCAACCTGCTCTAGGGAGAGGTGTCCCTGCCCATGGCAGGGGGGGTGGAACTTGATGATCTTGAAGGTCCCTTCCAACTCTGACCATTCTATGATTCTAAGTTGTAATGATTAAGTTCATGGAGGAGGGCAAAAATTTTTATGGAAAAACAACATTACTCAGGTAATCACCACTGAACAACTGATGCCCAGCAACATTTCTATTAGAAAACCAACCCAGATATTTGTGCTTCCCCCAACTCCCTTCTTTTTCTTGAGCTTGTATGCTTAGTTTTTTCTTCCAAGTGTCAAAACAGTATTAATCACAGCTGGAAAGGACCTCTGAGATCATTGAGTCCAACCAGACACAAAACCCAACCCACTCCCTACAATCTTGGCCACTAGAGCATGCCCTGAAGCGCCACAGCTACATGTTTCTGAAATCCCTCCAGGGATGGTGACCCCACCACCTCCCCAGGCAGGCTATCCCAGTGCCTGGGCACTTTCTCAGTAAAGTCATTCTTCCCAATATCCAGTCTAAACCTCTCCTGCTGCAATTTCAGATCAACGTTAGGCTAAGTAGAAAGAAGAGCTCAAGTGTCCTCAAAGCAAAGATGCAAAGAGAAAACTTTGACTTGTGAAAACCTCTCTTTTAAAGATTCATTTCACACGAGGGTGTGGGGCTTATTTTTTTGTGAACAGCACCAAGTTCTTGTCAGTGTAGTCTCTGCAATCCTTCCTGACAGCTCTTTTACTTGCCAGAGCGCCCCAGGTTTAAATGTTAACAGAATTATCCACCTCAAACGCCTGCTTGGATTGTCATTTCATTTTTACTTCGTGACTTCAGTCTGGATAAGTGCTGCCCAGCTCCCATGTTGGTAATTAATCTGAAGCACAAAGCCTAATTGCAGGCAAACTAACATTTAAATACAGAGTTTAAGAAGAAAAACCATTTGTTTGCAGTAATCCATGTGTGTACTTCTTGCTCATTGCAGTACATCATAAATTTTGCATTAATTATTGATAATCATAGAATTGTCCAGGTTAGAAGATACCTTTAAGATCATCTCGTCCAACCATCAACCTAACTCTGATAAAAAACCATCACCTTTTTTTCATCCTTCTTATTGAGCTTATNGGGGAGATTTAGATTAGATTTTAGGAAGAAGTTCTTTACTGTGAGGGAGGTGAGGCACTGGAACAGGTTGCCCAGGGAAGTTGTTGATGCCCCATCCCTGGAAGTGTTTAAGGCCAGGCTGGATGGGGCTTGGAGCAACCTGGTCTAGGGAGAGGTGTCCCTGCACATGGCAGGGGCGTTGGAACTTGATGATCTTTAAGGTCCCTTCCAACTCTGACCATTCTGTGATTCTATGATTCTACGAAATGAAAATGCCCAGTTTGGCAGAAATCTGCTGCTAACCAAAAATACTTGAAGAACTCAATACGATATTCCAGGGTAGACAGATTATTATTGGAGGCACAGAGTGGTTTAATGTATTAGTTTCTAAGAGAGGGTAAGATCAAGAGATTGGCATTTCAAGAGTCAGCCTGGGGGTGTTGGTTGACTGTCAGCTCAACGTGAGCCAGCAGTGTGCCCAGGTGGCCAAGAAGGCCAACAGCATCCTGGCCAGGATCAGGAACAGCGTGGTGAGCAGGACTCAGGAGGTGATCGTCCCCCTGTATGGGGCACTGGTGAGGCCCCATCTCAAGTGCTGTGTCCAGTTTTGGGCCCCTCACCATAAAGAAAAAGACACTGAGGTGCTGGAGAGGGTCCAGAGAAGGGCAACGAAGCTGGTGAGGGGTCTGGAGAACAAGTCTTATGGGGAGAGGCTGAGGGAGCTGACGGTGTTCAGCCTGGAGGAGGCTGAGGGGAGACCTTCTTGCTCTCTACAACTCCCTGAAAGGAGGGTTTAGAGAAGCAGAGGTTGGTCTCTTCTCCCAAGTCACAGGTGATGGGACAAGAGGAAACGGCCTCAGGTTGCACCAGGGGAGGTTCAGATTGGATATCAGGAAAAATTTTAGTGAAAGGGTTATGAAGCATTGGAATGGGCTGCTCAGGGAAGAGGTTGAGGCACCATCCCTGGAGGTATAAGAAAGACGAGCTGACACAGTGCTCAGTGACAGGGTTTAGTGATGAGTTGCTGTTTTTAATCAGAGTTAGGTTGATGGTTGGACTAGATGATCTTAAAGGTCACTTCCAGCCTAGACAATTCAATGGTTCTATTCTATGATTTACACAGGATAAGCCTGACATTCAGTGTTCATTTCATTTAGCAAAAACCCTCCAAAATGAGATTTAAAAAAAAAAAAGGCTTTGCTGCTTTAGTATGATGATGTAACGTTCACACAATTATGCTGAACCTTCTAGATCTTTAATCAGCAAAATCTCAACAGTTGTCTTCAGGGTCTGTGTCCTGCCCAAAGGATCACATGGGAAACCCACCGAGTTCTGGCTCTGGGCTGAGGTTTTGCTATCACAGGTTCAAAGCCTTCAAATATTATTGTTTCAGTAAGACTGGGTGGAAGTTAAGGAAGCTGTGTTTGCTTCTGGGTCTTTTTGGGGTCAGTTCTTAGTAAAAACGACAACTTACAGCATCTTGAAAACCGAAGAGCACGAGCTGCACTTGACTGATGCCGTGGCTGTCGAAGTCCAGCTCCAGCTTCAGCTTTGACAGAGTGTTGGCGATCATCTTGCGATCAGTGGACCGCACAAACTCTCGGAGGCTGGACACGAGCGTGGTGAGATGTTCCCATTTTAGCTTGGGTTCTTCAGCTCCCTGCTAGAAGAGAGAGAGGAAAAGAAATAGTTTTGATAGCTGTTGGAATAGCAGATCAGGTTCATATAGGAAGAAGTTCTTTGCTGTGAGGGTGGTGAGGCACCGGAACAGGTTGCCCAGAGAAGTTGTTGATGCCCCATCCCTGGAAGTGTTTAAGGCCAGGCTGGATGGGGCTTGGAGCAACCTGCTCTAGGGAGAGGTGTCCCTGCACATGGCAGGGGGTTGGAACTTGATGGTCTCTAAGGTCCCTTCCAACTCTGACCATTCCATGATTCTAAGAAATTCTGCTGCTCTAGTTGAGGGAAAGGTGTAGCTGCAGGCCAGGTAACAGCCAGCAGCACAGAGCTCCACCACCAAGCCCCCTGGTGATGCACATGAGCAGGTATTTGGCTTCATTTTTTATCAATTGTTGAAGTATTTGTATACCCCATAGTCTATACATCTCCTGAAAAGACAGGAATAAATATACCGTGCACTCAATTACTACAAATTACTCTTAATTGCCTACAAACATGTACTTTGCAGTGCCTCTTAATTTCTGAGTGCCTCAGAGACAACATGCAAAGTCCCACAACAGCATTTAAAAGAAGTGATTAGTCAAAGTTACGCAGGAGGCTCAGAAATCTGAGACTAGTCCTTTCCCACAAAATTTCCCTTGATACAGAACTTCTACGCTCATCTACTCGTACTGCAGGTCTACAATCTTCTCACCTTTCCACTATAAATATTCATGTGCATGTTTGTGAAGGCTTTTTTGTGTTTTTGCATGAGCTACCAAAGAAGCAAAAAGCTCAGAAGCATTCATCAGAATAACCAGCATCAGGAGCAGTGAGGAAGCAGACGACTGCATTTACCCTCTGAAGCAGACTCATGCCAACTGAATACAAATTTAAATTCCAAATCTGAAAATGAAGCCAGAGGTGGAAAACCACACAAGTTGTTCGACATCAAGTATTTGGTGATTATTCTGAAGGCAGTTAAGTCAGTATTTATACAGATTAAAGATGTCTAAGGTTGATTTCTGTAACAAAAGGATATATGGTGTTTGGTTCTGTTACCTTTGCCCACTTTATGCCATGAATATTAGTTGGCCAGACACCTGTTTGCCAGTAACCTTGAGGTTTTAACTACAGCTAATTAATTCTGATCAGGATGAAACAAAGACCATTTGATTGTTTGAGAGAGAAAAGCTAAAAAGCCCCCCAAAACCTGAAGAAGCTCTAGAGCTGTCAAACGTTCCATTGACTAAAGCACCCACCTCCGAGACAGGAGATCCCAGCCTCTGATCCTGATCCATGTGGATTTGGAGAATTCTCCCCACGATTAGCTATACAGAAGTGGATCCCTCACTCTGTCCTACAGCAGCAGCTGACCTCCTTTTTGTGTAAATGATTAAAAAGCCATTGAGGCAGCCGGGTGGACACACAACACACCATAGTCCTGGACTAGAAGATCCAAGTCCATCAAGCCGTGCTGGTGACAGGGCAACCAGTATGGCTCCCTATTAAGAAAGAGCGACCTATTTTGGGAGGGTCACCCTCCTCCCCTAACCCCCACACCCACTGACTGCGTTGAACTTGTTCTTATGAAAACTTTTGTGAAGGGAAAAGCACTACTAAAGCTTAGGTCTCAATGAGGTCTAACAAGCAAGTCAGGCTTCCACCTATTGGTAGCTTCTTGCATTTCAGCAGATCATGAGANAGGGAGGTGGTGGAGTCACCATCCCTGAAGGTATTTAAGAAATGTGTAGATGTGGCACTTCAGGGCATGCTCTAGAGGCTGAGATTGCAGGGGTTTTTGTGTGTGTATGGGTGGACTCGATCTCAGGGGTCCTTTCCAGCCATGAAGATTCTGTGATTCTTTTCAACTGCAGTTACCACCACTTTATGGTGGTTGAAGTAAATTTCCTGCTCTTTGGCCAAGATCCCTCTTTCAAGGGAGAAAATTGTGTTTGGGAGTGAGGATTCTGCATCCTCCTGAAGAGCAGACAGACCTGGGTCTGAATTCTCTGGCTCTACAACTCCCCTGTTTCTCTGCCCGTCTCGGGCTCTTCCAGCCCCAGCTGAGGAAGGCAGGAAACACCAAGCACTCTCTCCAGATCTCGTGATTTGAGTTTCAGCCTCTCACAATTGGAGATTAATCCTTCTGTACACACACTAACAACTCTGTCTGTTATAGCAACGCTCAGCAAGGCACAGATCACGGGCATCTCTCTCACTGCCTTCTATTTTAACACTTTCTGTAGTTACCAGGACAACTGTGGGTTCTCCACCTTCGCCCTCGCCATGAAGAGCGAGGAGCTTCTGTTATTGGTATGGCAGCAATTTGCCATTCCATTAACTGTAGCACATGCCTAAGAATCACATGGGTTTGCATCAGTTTCTAAACTGTGCTATCTTTAGAAGATGAGCGCTCACATTTTATACAAACACACTGCAGACCAGCGATTCTTCGCCTTGAGAATGAAGTGAGTCAATTAACCACTAACACACACACACATCACAAACAAGAACAACAAAAATCATGTCATCCCATTACGGTGTCGCAACATTTCGCCGTGTGGGGGCATGACCTGTCATTTATTCAGTGTTATCCTGAACTGATGCAGCATCGTGAATCATCCCCACACAGGAGTGCCAAGGGGTCACTCTGCAATTATTTTGTTGTAGCTCTCGCTGTTACTCCATCTTCCTTCCTCTTCCATATGTGCTGCCAACTGCTGTGAGGAATAGCTGTGATCCTAGCCCCCTCTTTTCCCCCTCTTATGGCTGCTGGCTAGAAGGCAACGGTGTACCACGCAGCCCCAGGTTCTTCTGACAGCCTCAGTGAGTCCCGTTTGAAAGTCACTGCCAAAATGTCTCAGGAAAACATGTCTTTCTGTTGTCTGGTCAGCACTAATATCCAGGTCTACACACAGTATGTACAAACACCACCAAAGGCAGATGCAACACAGCATCAACTATTTTAAAGCCTATTTTTAAAAGCCCCAATAAAGCAATGAACAATGAAAGCTTACATGGTGTATGCTTTCTAGTTTAATCAAACTATTTTTTAATTGCTTTCTTATTTGTAATATAAAACCACAGAATGGTTTGGCTTTGAAGGGACCTTAAAGATCATCCAGTTCCAACCCCCTCCCACCAGACCAGGTTGCTCCAAGCCCCATCCAGCCTGGCCTTGAACCCCTCCAAGGATGGGGCAGCCACAGCTTCTCTGGGCAACCTGTTCCAGTGCCTCACCACCCTCACAGCAAAGAATTTCTTCTCAAAATCTAACCTAAATCTCTCTTTCAGTTTAAAACCATTACCCCTTGTCCTATTGCTCTACTCTCTGATCCAGAGTCCCTCCTCATCTCTCCTGCAGGCCCCCTTTAGGTACTGAAAACCATGATAAGGTTCAAAAGTTCCAGGTAATTGCAGAAAAGTCTTCAAATTCCATTAATTTTTTGCTGCCTTCTGAAATTACTTTACCTGAGCCAAAGCTTCCATCAAGTTCCTCACCACCTTGTCTTGGTCCTCAGTCAATATCCTGTGAAGGGTGGCTCTCCTTTCACTGTCCTTCTTCAGCATGAAAAACCCAGAATCTTTCTCCTCAGGGGAAGGAGGTGCACTGTGATCCTCAAAATGTTCATCTGGGATGCTGAAAGAAAGACACTCAGTAAAAAGAAACTCCACAAAAACCACCCCAGTGCACACATTCCTCATCTACCACGGAACAAAAATGCCAGGTGGACCTTTACCTCAGAAAAAGAGACCGGATTCCCTTCCCATCTTTCTCTCCACAGGATTTGGCTCTTGTTTTGAAAGAGAATGGATCAATTTTTAATTCTGTATCAGGTGAGACAGAACCATATTCACTGCTGCTACTTGTATCTTCCACGAGGACAGGGACGGGTAAGGATATACTCCGAAGATACTCTGTACAGGAATAGTCAGGAAATAGAATATTCAGGAAACAGAACAGTGGCATCACGGGCCTGAAGTGAAAAGTTTATTCTTTCACAGAGGAAACCGACTCCACTCTTCCCTCACACCAAGACAAAACAGTAAACCCACAATTTCCAAAAAACTCCTGAAGCTTATTCTTCTGGAATAGAGTGACCTTTCCATTAGGTTTTTATTCAAAAGCTTCCTGAGATACAGAAATGCTCTTTGCAAACCCATTTACAGAGCTTCACCCCTGGAGTGAACGTCAATCTCAGATCATCAAAATGCACTTTCAGCAGTAACGACGTGTTTCCACAGGGTAAATCATCCAAGCACCTTCCAAAATCTTAATTTATGTGTGAGCCTACAGGAGAGCTGGGGAGGGACTCTTTGTCAGGAAGTCTAGTGACAGGACGAGGGGGAATGGTTTTAAATTGGAAGAGGGGAGATTTAGATGAGATCTTAGGAAGAAGTTCTTTCCTGTGAGGGTGGTGAGGCACTGGAACAGGTTGCCCAGGGAAGCTGTTGATGCCCCATCCCTGGAAGTGTTCAAGGCCAGGCTGGATGGGGCTTGGAGCAACCTGCTCTAGGGAGAGGTGTCCCTGCCCAGGGCAGGGGGCTGGAACTTGATGATCTCTAAGGTCCCTTCCAACTCTGACCATTCCATGGTTCTATGATTCTATATATATATAGATTTATAGACACAATACATGAAAGTATATATACTATATCCCATAAGATAATTTCTTTAACAGAATGTTTTGTCCAAGTTTAATTAGTTCATAGTCTCTGATTACTAATAAACACACACGTTAATCAGAACTTTTGTTTTTAAATCCAGAGCACACATTCCTGCTGCAAAAAACCCTATTCCTACCTATTTCACATGAGCACACTTCAAAATGTGTTTTGAAAGCAACTCAGCATGAAGGTAACGATGGCTTTGTTCCATTTCCCCACCCCCAGCTCACTTCTTTCGAGGGGGCTCAAATACATACTCCTTTTATTAATGAGAGAATTTAAGCTAATAAACAATCTATGTTTCTCCACAAACCTCGGCTCTATTGCTGCTATAAAACAGCCATTCAATTTCCTGTTCAGATTCCCAATAAAAGGCCCCATATTTATTACCCACCTGCCTGGACAATTAAGCCCTAGTCTGGTAGGATTACAAAGAGGAGTTCAGATTTGCACAAGGAATTCAAGGTTCCTGACAGAGAAAGCTCATTTAGTTTTGGAATTGTGCCTGCTTCTCTCTGCAGCATTTCAGAGTCACAAATTGTACCAGGACAGGATTTATAGGAAGCTGTTGATGCCCCATCCCTGGAAGTGTTTAAGGCCAGGCTGGATGGGGCTTGGAGCAACCTGCTCTAGGGAGAGGTGTCCCTGCCCATGGCAGGGGGGTTGGAACTTGATGATCTTTAAGGTCCCTTCCAACTCTGACCATTCCATGATTCTATGATTCTATAATCACAGTATCTACACAGTGATGTTTTGATAGAGAAGGATGTTGAAACTCACCATTGGTGTTCGCGGAAAGAACTGTGGGAGAAACACAAAATGAGAAGCAAGTTAAATGTGCTGAAATGCACAGCAAACAAGCAGAAGCTGAAGCATCGATCTCCTCTTTTCATGGACTACCTGGGCCCTCCTATCTGCAATCCTTAAAAGTGTAATTTATTGGGATTTCATTTTAATCAGGGGTGTGATGCTGAAAACCACACTACAAGCCATTAATCCAACGCCACCCCCTTTACCTCCTGTTTTTCTTTCTTTCAGCTGTCAGGCTAAAAAAATACAGAAGGTATTTTGTAGGATATATCCATTGGATATATCACTCAGACTCTCAGAACTCCTCTGTTACTTCCCATAATTTAGAACTCTAAAGGAAAGGAGAACGTGGAGCAAAAATCATTCATTTCCTGCACATTAACTATGGGACAAAGATTATTTTGCTCATGAAGGAAACTCCCCACGAGGCTCAGCAGCATGTTCTAACCTTACACAAAGTGTCTTCATGGAAACATATTTTGAAGGAAAACATGGGCAAATTTTTAAAAAACGACCCCAAACCACACAGAACTTGCACAAAACCATAAACAGAGTTTTAGAAACTATCAGAAATACTGATATAAACTGCTTGTGTGGCATCAGAAGAGGATCCTGCTACAGCAGTGCTTCTGCAGGAAGCTGCTGGAAGAGAAGGTTAGGACTGAGATCTGCTGAGTTCAGCTCAAAAACTCAATCAGCAGCTTCAGGGAACAGCACCAGCAGCAACAGGAGAAAGACTCCAGGTGGAGTTTAGCAACACCTACCCGAGAGCTTTGATGGGGACTTCCTTTTTTTGCTGGAAACCTTCAAGAATTCATCTATGAGGAGCTCGTGAGCGAAAGCTCGCTTATCGGGGTCGGGTTCAAAGCATCGCAGTATGAAAGCCTTGGCTTCTGCAGACATGGATTCGGGAATCTCTGGGTGTATTTTGAACATTCCCACCTGAGAAAAATAAAGGGAGAAACAATGGCTTATGCTGCTCTTTTCCCAAACACTAAGTAACACCAAAAAAGTGTTTAAATAATAAAATTCACATATTGTTCTCAAGTTTTTATGGTTTTTTTCTGTAAATAGTTTATTAATTCAGAAAATAACCCCATGATTATTAAAAATTGTATAAACAATTACATTAAAACCTCCCCCAATGGCAAGTAGAGGCTCCTGCGAAGCTGAATGCTTCTAATTTTTGATTATTGTGCTTTTTAAACAGTCAGGTTGCTGAATAACTGCTGGTGCTCCCTTACTCTCTCCAAACCTCCACAGCCGCACCAGCTCACTCTTTTTCACATCCTCTCCATCCAAGCATTTCCTTTATCTTGTTTTCCTACAATCCCCAAATCTAACTCCTCCAAAGCAGTCATAGGCTTTTCCTGCATTTACAAACACCGCTCTGACCTTAAACATAGCAGCTTGGGGTTCTCCCAGTTCATAAAACGGGGGCTTCCCTGTAGCCATCTCAATGATGGTGCATCCCAGAGACCAGATGTCTGCAGCCTTCCCGTAGCCACGAGGCCCCTTGTCTATGATCTCCGGTGCCATGTACTGAAGGGTACCTGTAAAAACATGGATTTTCTTATACTCAGGGGCACCAATGATGCAAACAGACAGCTAAAGGATAAGAGGAACAAAATCACTGGGGTGTAAGCAATACTGGGAGAGTTAAAAAAACCCTTGTATTCAAAATTCAAAAGAATTTCCATACACACCCTACATAAAACTCAACTAAAAGCACCTGATATCATCTACTGGTCTAATGACACTGCTTTTCAAAGGCAATGACAATCATTAAGAGGTTTAATGAGCTTTGGATCAGACATTACTTTAATTTGTTGTATTACAGGCTAAGATTAAAGTAAGTAAGATGACTCTGAATTGCATCCAGAGAAGAAAAAGGAAGGGAAACATGAAAATCCAAACCTAAATCAGGAACACTTTCCCTGCATCAACCCAACGCATCATTCTGCATTCTGTTCCATTCAAAGGAGAAATGGAAGAGCTGAGGCTGGAGTTAAAATACCAGCCCCTTCTCATTTGGGGTAATTATTTAATGCAGTGCCACTGTGTGATTTAACATCCCAATCAAATTATCAAGCAGAATGAGGATCAGCAGCCTTCCAGTATCTGAAGGGAGCGCCAGGAGAGCTGGGGAGGGACTCTTTGTCAGGAAGTCTAGTGACAGGACAAGGGGGAATGGTTTTAAATTGGAAGAGGGGAGATTTAGATTAGATCTTAGGAAGAAGCTCTTTCCTGTGAGGGTGGTGAGGCACTGGAACAGGTTGCCCAGGGAAGTTGTGGATGCCCCATCCCTGGAAGTGTTTAAAGCCAGGCTGGATGGGACTTGGAGCAACCTGGTCTGGTGGGGAGTGTCCCTGCCCATGGCAGGGGGGCTGGAACTTGATGATCTTTAAGGTCCCTTCCAACTCTGACCATTCTATGATTCTAATGACAGGCTCTGTCTTTAAGCAGCTCTGCAGATGAAGCCAGAGTGTTCGAGCCAGTCGTGAAAGAAAAATGAAAGTCAGCCTTCGATGGCTGTTCTCACAGTCAGTGAGATGAAAAACCACGTGCACAGAGACTGAAATACACCACTGGAAAAACATTGTTATAGAGGACTTGAATGTCTCAAGTGGAACTTCCCAACCAACATTCTCTTTGAACACGCAAGTACAGCCCATCCAAACCCAGTTACTCCTGTGGCAGCCTTTTATATTGATCTGGAGTCAATGAAGGTCCAGCTGCCACGGATTCCGACCCTGCAACGAGCAGCTGGAGCCAGGAAAGAAAGGGAGCCTCCTCTGGGAACCTACCAGTGAAAGTCTCAGTACAGGGATTGATTCCTGCAAGCCTCTTGGAAGTTCCAAAGTCCGAAATCTTTAACACTCCGCTGTAGGTGTTGATAAGCACGTTATCACCCTGAGGAACAGAACATTCACAGCGATTATTTCATTCTGCTGACTCTTCATCCCAGCCTTCTCACGTGGCCTGTTTCCACAGTGCACTCTCTAGTAAGTAACAATTATCTCCTGAGGCTCTCAGATGAAAGAGGAATCAATATGTTCTTGCCTTATGTAATCCCATTATCAGAAACTTCATCTCGAAGCGAACATCCACTGCTAAAGGAATTCAGTTCAAAAGGCATGCTTTTTGCCTTTTTTATTTTCTTATAAGAAGGGATCTTTTTCATCTGCAATCTCCTCAGAGAAGAACCTGCTAATATTCCATCCATCATCTCCTTCACTTCTAATAAGCTTTTATCAAAGTTTGATCGTGTCATTGAAAACAGGAATAAAAATGTGCTCCTTATAAAAAAAATATCCAGTTTATCCATCTTAAGAGGCTCTATGCCAGTTCTTCTCAAAGCAAAAAGCAGTATTTTGTTGGTGCAAATTCAAATTAACAATGGGTCACTGAACTGAGGGCCCCACTTGAGGCCACATCTGAAGTTCTGCATCTNACATGTTCCTGTGCAACCTGCTCTGGGTGGACTTGTTTTGGCAGGGGGGTTGGACTAGATGATCTCCAGAGGTCCCTTAACCCCATCTCATTCTGTGATTCTGTGACCTACCCCACAGCTCAGAATAGCAGGGAGACAATGCAAAAATTAAGAAGTTCCACAAGAAAAAGTTTTTTAAATGACCAGACAAATAAACAGTTATGCAGTTACACGACACAATCAGGCTTGATTCTCTGCAAATTCTTACCTTTATGTCTCGGTGCACGATCTGATTATCGTGGAGGTATTTTAATCCTTCAAGAATCTGCTTGGTGTAAAAGCCAATTGTCTGCTCGTTATTTTTTAATGGTCCCCACTTGGATCGTAGAAGAGCAGAAAGGCTGCCTGTAGTTTTGGAGAACAAAAAAAGTGAGGGTGAAAATCTAATTAAATTCTGCCTTCTCCCACAAAGTAAAAAAAATAAATAGTAACAACAAACATTAATTGCAAAGCAAGTGTAGGCACCTCCTCTACAACCAAAGGCCTCTTCAGGAGAACGTTGCTTTGCATCTTAACTGGCCTAAGTAATTAAACAGAGTCTCAGTATCTCCACTGCAGCAGAGAGGTGTTTGCTTCTTAAAGCAGGCAGATCAGAACCCGTTTGATCAACGTGATCATCTCTCTCCTACACCTGGAGAGACACTGCCTCACAGGAACGTTGTAGAAGGGTGGAAAAGGGTGGTTGTACACCACCAACTCCACAGCTTCTTGAAAAGCTCAGCTCAAGCAGCAGGGTTTTGGTTGCAGCTGGCTCCTGTGATTTCTTTGGTTTCAAACAGAAGTAACAATCACCAACCACCATTCTCCTGGTTTAGGTACCTGAGGAGGGCTCAGCCATCTGAGAAAAGCTACACCCTTTCCAGTAAGAATAACCCCAGATCACCTCTGATCTGCAGGGAGAAGGAGCCACAGCCATGACCTGAGCTGCATGTGTAGTGTATCCTACCTACATGGGGCCACAAAGATGCTCAGAGGGCTGGAGCCCCTCTGCTGTGAAGATGGGCTGAGAGAGTTGGAGTTGTTCAGCCTGGAGAAGAGAAGGATCTGGGGAGACCTTAGACACCCCTCCAGTCCCTAAAGGGAGCTACAGGAGAGATGGGGAGGGACGCTGCATCAGGGAGTGGAGCCACAGGATGAGGGTTTTAAACTGAAAGAGGGGAGATTTAGATCTTAGGAAGAAATTCTTTGCTGTGAGGGTGGTGAGGCACTGGAACAGGTTGCCCAGAGAAGCTGTGGCTGCCCCATCCCTGGAGGGGTTCAAGGCCAGGCTGGATGGGGCTTGGAGCAACCTGCTCTGGTGGGAGGTGTCCCTGCCCAGGGCAGGGGGGTTGGAACTGGATGATCTTTAAGGTCTCTTCCAACTCTGACCATTCTATGATTCTATTATTCTAAATACTGAGTGAGAGAACTCAAGCACTTGGAAAGCAATTTTCCCCATTAATTTAGGGAAGAGATACTAACGAGTATTACATTTGTGTGAAATATATCTTGTTGAAGTGCCACAGATTTTATACTTTTAAAACAATAAAATCCAAACCAAGCAACCAGCAAACCACTTTCCCCCACAACTTACCCCCTGGCACCTGCTCCATGAATATCTTAATGAAGCCATCCTCACTGAGAGAACCCAAATACTGCACAATGTTCTTGTGTTTGAGATGCTTGTGCAAAGCTATTTCTTCATGCAGAGGTTGCGAGTACCTGGAGAGAAAAGAAGCACTTTGTTCAATATTGATCCTTGGGAAGAAAGTCTTGTGTCTTCTGCAGTGGCTGAAGTTCTGGTTTAGGCCCCAGGAAACATGTTTATGCTGAAAATGACTGTGTTAGATGCAATTAACAACAGAGCTTGTGACTACCACGTACTAAAAAATTATGCAATCATATATTAATAAACACATCAGATAAATAGATATATAATTCTCTGTATATATATTTTTGCCAAGAATGTTTCTGTAGTCCAAGTTCTTCTCCAGAGTGGACCACCAGTTTAGCAGTTGATGTGCTCCCTGGACAAGCCCTAACGCTTTGATTTCAGATCTATTATAAAATGCCAGTGTCAGAACTGGGACAGACAGCTGTCTGGAGACATTATGCAGCACTGAGTCAGTCAGGTCGGGATGTCTCTAGAGCTTCAGGACACCACACTTTCATGTGGGACATGGGATTAGATGGTCTTTCCTGTTCTCTGCCAGCTAAAAGAGAGCCTGAACACTCAAAGTTCTGCATCCCACCAATGGCCCTGCACCCACCTTTCAACTACATATATCTTCAGGTAGAAACTCCAGGTGAGAAAGTCATGGTGTACCCAGGGAAGCTGTAATTTAGGTACGAGCAACAGTGGGAGCAGAAGGAGGGCACCCTAAGTTTCAGCGNGCTGCCCAGGGAAGTGGTGGAGTCACCATTCCCAGAGGTATTTAAAAGACGGGTAGACATAGTGCTCAGAGATATGGTTCAGTGATGGGTTTTGTCAGTGTTGGGTTGAAGATTGGACTCAATGATTTGAGAGGTCCCTTCCAACCCAGGCAATGCTATGATTTTGTGATTCTATGATTCCTGCTGCATCAAGCCCAGGAGTTAGCTCTCCCTGGAGCCAGGAGAGTGCTAGTGCCAGGAGAGCAATCAAAGCACAAATGCAATTGAAGCTGTTTGGGAAAAAGCTCTCCCTTTTGGGGCAGGCAACTCACTCTAACAACTCCTTGGAGCTGCAAGTGGAGGGGATAAAATATAAAAGTGGTCATCTGAAAATCCCTCTGGAAAAAAAAACAACTTTGAAGAAAACAAGGAAAGTGGATGGTTAATGAAAAGTGTGATTATGCAACTCTGAATCTATTTACTAAAATCTGATTTGAGTTTTGGCTTGCCCCTCTGCACACAAGGACTCTGACTACGCCATTAGTCATTCAGAAATGCAAAATCATCAGAGATTCTATTCCCCAGTTCTACTAATGGGATGTTCGTTCAGAGCAGCAACAGGAGGACAATTACAATTTTTCCTCCTGCGCTTTTAAATTGCAAAGTTAATTGAGTCTCGAGCAACTGAAATAGTTTAGCAACTAAAATAAAGCCGTCCCAAAGCTCTGCAGTGGGATGAAGCACTTATTATTGGAGAACTTAGTCATTAGGAGACTTGAAATGGTATGAAGACAGACAAGTTCTAAATCCTAGAAAGCTAGATCTCATTAGATGATTTTACCTCAGCTCAGAAAGTTGATTTGGTTGATAGTTGCAACAGCATTGCAGGAATGTTCCTTTTCTTTCAGGATGTGTCTCCAAAGCCTAACATTCCCTGACAATTAAGTAAATTATTCAGCAGCTTATATTTAACACACAGCTGTATCAAAGCCTCGCTGCTTTCTGCACAGAAATCATGGCATTTCTGGCCATGCTCTAACTCAAAACCCAATTATTTCTTACAAATCTAAAAGATGGTCATTTTTACTTCAAAAAAGCTGAGAATTAACTTCAGAGGTTAATCCTTTTCTTTCTATAGATTTCTTTCAAAGTGCTAAAAGATCAGGTCCTCATCAATCAGAAGTGAAGAACTTCTCCTTACTTTGCCATTAAAAGAATAATACTTGAAATTTTTCCTGGAAGAACAAAAAAGTTCTGAAGTCTTGATGAAAGGGTATCAGCCTCTTAATAATGTCTTTTCCAGTATCCTTTGCACACTGAATCTGAAACCCTTTGCAATAAAAATGTTTCAAAAAGTGTGTTTCAAAAAGAAAGATCTGGAAATTTTTTTCCCTTTAAAATAGTTTCTGCTCTATTCACACTATCTTTCTATTAACCACAGCTCTTACCAATATCACATTTCTTCTAAGCACATATAAAACAAACTTGCAACTATTCTGAGCCAAAGATTGTTTTATGTATGGATTTAATACTTTCTGAAGTTCAATTTGCAATGATGATATGGAGAATGGAAGGATTCCCCTTTCCCATAATTGAAGTTCTAGTATCTTTAAAATTTGAGAAACTATTTGGCCACACACTCATCCATGCTGAACAGCCAACGCAGACTGAGTCAAGAAGATTTAGAAAATGTCATTATTTTTTTTTTAAATACATCAAAGAAAAGAACAACTAAGTGAGGAAGGACTAACTGAAGGAAGGCCCACAAGAGAGACCCTCGACAAAGAACCTGAGCTAGGACACCAGGTGGCATTACTGACCTCCCAGTCTATAAAAATCACATAAAGAAAACATCATCAGAGTTATCACACCGTGTCCTGTCAACATCTAGGCTCTGATACCATTTAAGTAACACTACTTGATGCTGGAAAGGTTGTAGAGAATACTGCTCCTTTTCCACAAATGGTGTTTTTTACGCCCAGGGACATTCGTTCTAGATAAAAGTGAGAAGATAAACAGCCCCGGTGGTGGGTTAGAACAAGCCTCTTTTATCTGCTGGTTTGAACACTGGCACTCCTTAAAAAGAAAAGTTTTGTAGGGACAGGTAAAACCAGCTTCCTTCCGCATATCAGCTGTGGGTTGAACACTGCACGAACAAGGATACAGTTATTTCCTCCTACAGCAGGGAGTCATCACAAACAATGCACCAAGAGGAAAGGAAAATGTCTTTATCAACAATTGAGACTCAGGATCTTAAAGGACTCTGCAAATCATGAATTTCAATGGTTCTTTTATAAGAACATGCCTGAGCACGTCTAATCACTAAGTGCTAGAGTTGAGAGTCTCTGCTTCAGCAGTATTTATTTTGGAAAGAAAAAAGTATTATAAACTACCAGTACAAAACCCAGTAAATATCTGAATTCTCAGCTGTGATCATAGTCTGTTCCACAACTTGGAAACATCTAGTTCAGGATAAAGAAGACCTTTCTGTATGAGAAACAAGTAACTTCTTGGCAGTTTGGTAGAAGAGAGATTCAATCAACGAACTGGTTGATCACATTACTGATGAAATCACCTAATGTAGAAAATTTGGGATGAGCTGCAGTTACAGTACCTGCTGTCTCTCTCTGGGATTTCTTTAATAGCAATTCTGACTTGGTTGCTCAGATCTCTTCCAGCGTACACGATGCCGTAAGTTCCTTTCCCCAGAATGACTCGCTCGCCGTTTTCATCATATTCATAGTCATACTGCAAAGCAAACAACACCATGAGATGAAGCAGAGGGATAAGATCTTTTCCACCTGACCCTGTGCTCATAACTAAGGCATCGAGGATGCTAGATGCTTTCTGCATATTGCAGAGAAGGAATCAGGGACTTGTCAGAGTTGGAAGGGACCTCTCAGATCATCCAGCCCAACTCCCCTGCCAAAGCAGGGCTGCCCAGAGCACAGCACTCAGGGCTGCATCCAGGTGGGGCTTGAAGGTCTCCAGAGAAGGGGACTCCACACCCTCCCTGGGCAGCCTCTGCCAGGGCTCTGCCACCCTCACCCAAAGAAGTTTTTCCTCATATTTGAATGGAACTTCCCATGTTCCAGCTTGTGCCCGTTGCCCCTCGTCCTGTCACTGGGAACCACTGAGAAGAGTCTGGCTCCGTCCTCCTTCAACCCACCCTTCAGATACTTGTGAGCATGAAGATGGTCTCCCCTCAGCCTTCTCTTCTCCAGGCTGAAGAGTCCCAGCTCTCTCAGCCTTTCCTCCTCAGGGAGATGCTCCAATCCCTCCAGCATCTTTGTTGCCCTGCGCTGGACTCTCTCCAGCAGTTCCCTGTCTCTCTTGACCTGGGGAGCCCAGCACTGGATGCAGGATTCCAGTTGTGTCCTCCCCAGTGCAGAGCAGAGGGGGAGAATGACCTCCCTCGACAACACTCTTCCCTGTGCAGCACAGGACGCTTCAAGACGACAACTCAGATGCCATGGGGCCATTTATCCTCTGACTGTACAGGAAGCACTGCCTCCTAAGGTATCCGTGTCAGGTGAGTGCATAAAGCCAAGACTCTACCTGTTTTGTGTCATTACTCCTGTCTGTCTTACTCATCAGCATCTGCAATCCTGTTGTAAAATCCAGAGAAGACAACAGAGGGCAGCCTGCACCAGAGACTTTCAGCTCCCACACTCACAAAAAAAACAGGCAGGATACACTAAACATGTTCCAGAGGCTCTCCTGAACCTGCCCACATCTTCCCAGACCAATCTTGCCGGTGCCAGGTCGGACAGAGGGCAGTCAGGACAGCAGTGCCTTCAGCGTGGTTTCGGCTGAATTTGAATTTCAAAGAGTTTAAGACCGGTCCAGAAACAGTCATTAGACAGATCATCTGATCCAGCCTCTGGGGTAACACAGACATGGCATTTCCCATGCTCACTCACATGCTAAACCTGGCAATTTATGCCTAGATATTTTTTATTTTCCTCCAAATATTTATTTTCCTCCACAGACTTCTAACTTCTTAATAAAAGAGAGAATCCACCACTTCTTTTAGTACTTTGTTTCAATGATTAATTATGCTCACGGTGAAGTACTGCCTCTTAATTCAATTTTCTTTGGTGTCACTATTTCACCACCATTTTCTTCAACAGATTAAAGAGACCATTAGCACATTGTAATTTTCCCTGTAAAAATACTCACCCGCTGTAATCACCTCACCCACTGCTTTTCTTTTTGCTAAAATCAACAAATTAGGCACCCTACGGTCCTCATTAGAGGGTATTTTTCTATCCCACAGTTCGCTCTTTGTGGTTTCTCTTTGTCCCATCTTTGATTTCAGATCTATTGTAAAATGCCAGTGTCAGAACTGGGACAGACAGCTGTCTGGAGACATTATGCAGCACTGAGTCAGTCAGGTCGGGATGTCTCTAGGGCTTCAGGACACCACACTTCCACGTGGGACCATGGGGTTAGATGGTCTTTCCTGTTCCCTGCCACCTAGAAGAGAGCCTAAGCACCCAAAGTTCTGCATCCCACCCAATGGCCCTGCACCCACCTTTCAACTATGTATATGTTCAGGTAGAAACCTGAGGTGAGAAAGTCATGGTGTACCCAGGGAAGCTGTAATTTAGCTACAGCAACAGTGGGAGCAGAAGCAGGGCACCCTAAGCTTGAGTTCAGAGAGTCATAGGATGGTTTGGGTTAGAAGGGACCTTAAAGATCATCCAGTTCCAACCTCCCTGCCATGGGCAGGGACACCTCCCACCAGACCAGGTTGCTAAAGCCCCATCCAGCCTGGCCTTGAACCCCTCCAGGGATGGGGCAGCCACAGCTTCTCTGGGCAACCTGTTCCAGTGCCTCACCACCCTCACAGCAAAGAATTTCTTCCTAATATCCAATCTAAATCTCACCTCTTTCAGTTTAAAACCATTACCCCTCATCCTATCACTAAATTCCCTGATAAAGAGCCCCCTCCATCTCTCCTGTAGCCCTTCAGGTACTGAAAGGGTCTTCCCTGAGCCTTCTCTTCTCCAGGCTGATCAACCCTAATTCTCTCAGCCTGAACCCACAGGAGACGTGCTCCTGCCCTTGGATCACCTTCACGGCCTTCTTCTGGGCTAGTCCATGAAGGTGCATGTCCTTCCTGTGCTGAGGACTCCAGCACAGGAATCAGTGAGGTAAAGTACAAACAGGCCCCAAGAAGCACCATCATCATAGAATCATAGAATGGTCAGAGTTGGAAGGGACCTTAAAGATCATCAAGTTCCAACCCCCCTGCCATGGGCAGGGACACCTCTCCCTAGAGCAGGTTGCTCCAAGCCCCATCCAGCCTGGCCTTAAACACTTCCAGGGATGGGGCAGCAACAACTTCCCTGGGCAACCTGTTCCAGTGCCTCACCACCCTCACAGGAAAGAACTTCTTCCTAAGATCTCATCTAAATCTCCCCTCTTCCAATTTAAAGCCAGTCCCCCTCGTCCTGTCACTAGACTTCCTGACAATCATTTAAGTTTGCTGTCTATCGCTGTGCTTGCCTTCAGATGGTCACCAGCAAGGACAAAGCCCCTACAACTGTATCCATACTCACGGTGCAGATGACCTGCCAATGTCACTGCACACAACCCCAGTGATGCGTAAAACAGGCAGCAAACAGTCTTTAAAATTTAATCAGATGCTAATGACGCCTGACTCTGATTACACTCGGAAGAAACTGGTACAAAAGTCACTCTGTGATAAGCACGACTGGAGAATTCCAGAGTCGGGCACCTTCTCAAGCGAGCGTGCTAACTGAAATACCACAGATTCAGCTAAACTGGTTATAAAAACTACATGAGGACCATTAAAAAGAATCATTAAACAAGAAAGGATAACATTTTGCAAACAGTAACTTGTCTAAACTTCTTCAAGGGAAAGGATGAGTAATTTACTCCCTTCAGTGGAACGCTACACACTAGAAGCCCAGAATTCTTAGTGTGCTGGGGAAAAAAAAGTAGAAATACCTCTAGAGAATCTCCATCACATTCTCCTTCCTCTGTAGTCTTCCCTATTTCATCAGTGATACTGTTCACCATGTCAAAAAACCTGGTAAAAGGGAAAGCAAACACACGTTTGAGACAGTACAAGGACAAAGAGAAATTTTCTCTCTCAAGTAATGACTGAACCAAAAGAGGATTGAAGTGCAGCAAGTACAAACTCAGCGTAAAAGTTTGTCAGCAAAAAAATACTTGGTTTACATGGAGAATTATCAGTCAAAAATCAGCATTTTCGTATTTTTGGTACATTTAGAAGGAGTACATAAGACATCCATGATGTCTGACATTAGTAATGGAATCTGAACTTCAAAAATCTATGTATCAGGTGAAATTCTCATCCAAATCAGCATTTCTTTACGTCCAATGAAAGCAGGAAGCATCACAAGAAGTGCCTCAAAGTCTGGCCTAGATCTGGAGGAGATTTTGTTGCTCAGCTTCAAGTTTTTGCTTGGACAAAAATGAGGTCTATTTAAAAAAGTGTATTATTACCTATGACTTCTACTCCTTTGGAAAAAAAGCAAGTGCAAATACCATGTCGTGCTAAGGTAGTGTCTGCTCCTCCTCTAGAGTGCTCAGATGTGAAGGGGAATGAACATGGTAAAAGAACTGAAAGGAACTAGAATGGATGAGAGATCAAGCCAGGGGTTGGGCTGGGAGATGGACACAGCCATTAATGTGGAGCACTGCAGTGATCCTTCATAAATTTGCAGCCTCTTAAGCACAAAAAGACATGAAGTTTCCTCTGGGAATGACTTCTGGATCAATTCAAGACCAAAGCCCTCAAGTTTATGGAGGAGAAACACGGCTTAGAGAAACTGAGACACCCCTAATTTTGTGCAACAACCCCCTGCCAAGTTCCATGTAGGGAATCTGGTACAATCTTGCTTAGGTAAGCATGATACTAATGTAAAGGATATCAGGTATGCTTTTTTGTAATCATAAATCAAATTTTAGTTACAGTAAAAGACAAATCTTGACCAGAGCTTGTTGTTACTCCAGATGTTCCTACTTCAGAAAGTCCATTTTAAGTTTAGGATGCTTTGTTGGATGTGGGGCAACAAGCACTTGCAGTAAGCCTTAATATGAAAAGTATTAGAAAAATAATTCCACAATGTGTTAAAAAAATAATTAATTAAATCTGCAATCTAATGTTTTGAAGGTTTGCCTGAGCTTGCATTTGGATCCTTCAAAGCTCATGCATCTCCAGGAAGCTGCAGTACTGAGCTTTCACGTGAAAGATGGTGATCACCAAGGATGCTCAGACCAACTTTCACCCCAGCTCTGAGACAGTCAGTCCCTGTTGTGCAGGCAGACACCATCCACCCCATCACGGGCTGTGTTTGTTCTGAGAGAACTCCAGTGACACCCACCTTCGGCAATGAAGTTCCGTGCAGAAGTAGATTTGGAAGTCATCCGAGTTGTGCAGCACGTAGAGGAAACAGCACCGTTCTTCAAACTTTGAAATGCTGGAAGAACAGCCAAGCAGAATGTGTTATTGGAAAAATGGATTTGGACTTCTACTGGCCCTGTCAAACCATACAGATCAACC
>VXBW01001317.1:0-10667 GCA_013400375.1 Thinocorus orbignyianus | reverse complement strand
CTGCCCATGGGAGGGGGGTTGCAACTCAATGATCTTTAAGGTCCCTTCCAACTGTAACCATTCTCTGATTCTAAGTTCACATTGTGCTGTTTGCTATCATTCAGCCAGTCCACACATCGCCCAAGAAAGACTTGGAGCAAACAAGTTAAAAGGATAATTTCCATTGACCTGAGTAATTTTTGTCTTCACTACATTTAGGTAAGACCCTTAATTTCGCACTCCTGCAGCCAGGATGAAACATCCTTTCAGGATCACATTAGAAAGCCAGACTTTGAACTCAAAGCAGTGGTCCTTCCCACTCTAGAAATCAGCCACAGCTCAATCCTGAACACAAATATTTCTCATTGGTGTCTGGTGAATGGGTACACGGATAGCATGGTGGAAAAAATATTGTGAAATAAAGTCATCATCAAAAAAACAAGGTGAATTGCTTCACAACCCTTGCCCACCCCCTCTTTTCTTCAGTTTTGGTTTGATCTGCTGTAGCAGGAGAACAAAGATACTGAAGAAGTACGTATCCCATTTTCTTATGGATGCACAGACATCTCAACACAAGAGCAGAAGAGGCTCAAACTCTGGCAGAGCTGTCAGTTTTCCACCCTGAAGAGGCTGCAGCTCTTGCAAAGATAATCTTGCACCAGAACTGTTTTATGTCTGTGTCATTACTGTGCTCCTTACAGAAAATACTAAACACTTTTTGAAATAGCTCTTTCTTTAACTTTGTCCCATGTTGAGTGCCAGATGCTAAGATGATGCAGGNGAACTCCAGTGACACCCACCTTCGGCAATGAAGTTCCGTGCAGAAGTAGATTTGGAAGTCGTCCGAGTTGTGCAGCACGTAGAGGAAACAGCACCGTTCTTCAAACTTTGAAATGCTGGAAGAACAGCCAAGCAGAATGTGTTATTGGAAAAATGGATTTGGACTTCTACTGGCCCTGTCAAACCATACAGATCAACCCATATCCCACGGGAAAGGACCAGATTAAACCCAAGCCAGCAGAGTTTTTCTTTATTGTAAAATNTCCTCTCACTGGGCACCATTGAAAAAAAGACTGTTACTATATTAGAAAAAGGAAAAAACCAAAGATGGCTGGAGGTCTTACACGAAAATATAATGCAGTATTTAAGCAACCAAGACAAATTAAGCCTCCTTATTAACATTCTTGAGATACTGGACTAAATCCACAGTCCTAGTGAAATCAATCAATTTCAGCTGGATCAAGAAAGCCATCATGTTTTAAATTAATCTATACCATAATTAAGTAGAACGGTAGCCTGTGTTGTGCCAAGGGATTGATTATTTAACAGATTTTTCTTTAAATATCAGGAAATATGTGTTATTTTCAACCTTGAATGAGGCTGATGGGAGGTATCCCTGCCCATGTCAGGGGGGTTGGAACTTGATGATCTTTAAGGTCCCTTCCAACTCTAACCATTCTATGATTCTACCTAATTCTGTCCAATCCTTGCTTCTTTTTACAGTTTCTCTATCATAAAGCACTCTAACTTTTGATAAATAAAGGGTTTCTCAGCCAAGCTGGGGGGCCTACCTTTCACAAAGCTACTTGGGAGAAGAGGGAGCTTCATCATAAGAATATTTGTCTTTGGGTGCAGTGACTCACTTTTACATTAGGAAAACTCCCTAAGTGCTAAATAACATACACATCTGGGAAGATAGTTGCTGTCCCTGTCCTCAGTTATTAAACTAACTCTGAATTCAGGTTTCTCAAGCCTATAGGTCAACACCCCACAGATGGAGTACCCGATATTAACAGAATTAGTCATTCTTTTCAGGCTGGATGTGAGTAAACATTTCGGTGAATAAACTATCAGCGTAAACCCGAGGTGCACAGAAGCCACTGACTAAGACAGCAGTGATTAAAAGGCTAAGAATGTGGAGTGTACACAGAGGGCAGGCAAATTCATAAATATTTAAGGCCTTTAAGTGAGCATTTACATTGCTTGTATGTTGCTTTCCTCCCTGAAAATAAAAAATAAAAAAAACCAACAAAAAATGTTGCTCAAGTGAAGAAAAGACAACTAAAAAATACCAAGTTATAAAAAGAGAGGGGTAATTTGCTCAGGAAATGCCTCATTCCAACAGTTCCTGCACACAAGTTGTACCCACTGGCTTCTACAACAGCAGAACTGGGGTTGAATTTTCAAACCTCCAAAGACAAACAGGCAAGCACCATGTAGTGCCCTTGTGTCCAGCTCGGGTGCATCCAGAGCTCTTCTTAATCCATGAGAAATAAATACCTCAAATGCTGTAACTACTAAATCTTCCAGGTGAAGCAGCAGGTGAGACAGCTGAGCATTGTTTAAGTGTTTAAGGCCAGGCTGGATGGGGCTTGGAGCAACCTGCTCTAGGGTGAGGTGTCCCTGCCCATGGCAGGGGGTTGGAACTTGATGAACTTTAAGGTCCCTTCCAACTCTGACCATTCTATGATTCTATGGTGGCAACCACAGAAAGCAGCTCTGTGGAACTTTTGTCTGTTTTCTAGAAGTGCGGCAGTAAAACTCCTCCCATGGTCATAATTAAAGAGTCTGATGAGATCCCAAGCTCCAAGAACTTGGGATGGAAGAGAAGCATCCCTGCTGTCAGTCCTCAAGCTACGAAGAATACTGGACGCAGGTCTGAATCCAGCTTCTTCACTGTTTCCAACACTGTGTTCCTCAGTGTGACCTCTGAGGTACTCTCCCATGGAAACAACACAGGGAGCAAGTACTTCATAGCCCAGGGCTTGTCCCAAACACAGAAGAATCATAGAATCATAGAATGGTCAGAGTTGGAAGGGACCTCAAAGNTCCTTTCTCTGTTGAGGACTCAACAGAAGAAGAAGCCAACTTGTAGTCATAGAATCCTAGAATTGCCTGAGTTGGAAGGGACCTTTCAGATCATCAACCTAACGTTGAAAAAAAACCATCACTAAACCATGTCTCTAAGCACTGTGTCATCATTTAAACACCTCCAGGGATGGTGCCTCAACCTCTTCCCTGGGGCAGCCCATTCCAATGCTCAATAACCCTTTCAGTGTAAATATTTTTTTCCTGATATCCAATCTGAACCTCCCCTGGCACAACCTGAGCCCATTTCCTCTTGTCCCATCACCTGTGATTTGGGAGAAGAGACCGATGCCTGCCTCTCAACAACCTGCTGCTTTATTTTTCATTTTTTAAATTGAAAAAATAAAGATGGCATCTTCTTGCTCATACAACTTCAGCTTTGCAGAACACCGGGGACTTTTCTGGGTAACCTAAGACACAAAGCACCTTGGGGCTGAGAAAACCTGGAAAATTAACAGCCTTTTTGGGGCCCAATTCAATATTAACACTGAGCTGCTCAGAGAGCTCTATACACTTCTTGAGACCTGACCTATTACTCATGAAACGAGATGCTGATTCCACCAGCTGATCCATGCACTGGAGTGACCCCTCAGTCACCTCTGGGAGGTGTTTACCAAGAACATCAGCCACTTCACTGCTAGATGTCTCTTCAGACCTGCTGTCTCCTTGTGTAAGGCAGTAAATATTTATGGAAGCCTTTGTACATGATCTTGGAGGCTTTCTCAACAAAGACCTGCCTTGTGCGTTGAGGTTGCACGTCTAAAGCTGGCTCTTACTAGTCTAGAAAGGCTGAGAATCCTCAGGAAGCTGGGAACTCCTCCTTCCCAGACTGCTTTAAGTCTAGGAGCTTCAAAGGAGACAAAAATAGCCTTAATGTAAAAATAGATTAGAAGCAGGCTTGGCTCTGAAGGCTCTCCCAGTCCAAAGAATACCCGTCTTCATAAAACTAGAAAAAAACCACTGAAAAATTAAGTGATTAGAAACTTGAATATATTTGGAAGAAGGGAAACCAAAATAAAAAAGGGGCTTATTTAGTTTCAGACTTGCATCAGATAAAGATTTCCCCCTGCAGCTCCTCAGGGAGGCAGCCAGGGAGTTTTCGAAGAATTCACAGTGACTCTTGGCTCCCTGTAAAAAAAAATCTTCCAAGTGGCTTTGGAAATCTGTCCAGGTTGGAAATTTCATTGACAAATTAAGTGAGAGTTTAAATAACAAACGCAGGAGGGTACATCAGAAAGAGTTCTGACCACAGGATGGCTTAATAAGAGGGAGGGGAAAAATAATCTTAAAAAAAAGACAATAAAGACTTTTTTTCTCTCTTTTTAGAGGCATACAAAAACATACTGTAACCAAAACCCAAACCAGACTAAACTGAGCGTATCATTGCAATTTTTTGCCTAAAATAAGCTGAATCCCACAGGACTGAGCTCTTGTGCCTACTGATAGTTTGTTTTTTTAAGTCACTTTTTTGGAAGGAGAAAGAATCCTCCATCTGTGCAAAACGTCCTGCAGACATAGCAACAGCTTTGTGTGCACGGAACAGTTATTATTAGAGCAGAGCAACAACTATTTTTTAAAAAAAAACTCTAAGATTTCTAGACTTGTTTTTCAGTTTTTTTCTAAACTGTGCTAAAAGCACACACCAAAACAGAAAGTTGCAGGATGCCAAAGTACAGATAAATGCTAGGAAAAAAAAATAATAAATTAAAAGGAGGCTCAGAATAAAAATTGATCTGAAGAGGTCACAGCAGTGGTAGAACATGACTTTTTTTTTTTAATATCAGAAGATAAAAATTGCAAAGTCTGGACCCTGCTAAAAAGGAAGCACATTGTTGAAGTTGGACTGGCAGAGTGGAGCCAGTGGCTGGGATTCAGCCCTTCTCTACTGGCACAAAGACACAATCCAGTAGAGAATTCTCCCCTGAGAAGCCCACCCCAGCAGACAGAAAACATTTTGCTGAAATCAAGCAAAGAGATCATAGAATCATAGAATGGTTNCTTCTCCAGGCTGAACAGTCCCAGCTCTCTCAGCCTGTCCTCCTAGGAGAGGTGCTCCATCCCTCTAATCATCTTGGTGGCCCTGCAAAGTTCCCAAACAAAGATGGCAAAGTTCCCTTCTTTGTCACAATCTCACAAGCCCTGTCCCCCAGAGGGAAGGGCGCTGAAGAGAGGTGGTCCTGACCGTGTAACATCATCCTCTTCTCACCCAGTCAAGCCAGTCCTGCACGTGTCATCCTTGTTCCTATGATTTATTGATCCACATTAACCTGCTCCAGTGAATCTTTAGGAGGTTAGGGGTTGTTTTTTCACTTTTTTTTTTTACTCCCTTTTTCTGTCCTCTCAAACAATCTTCAAGTTTTCACTCTGTGGTTTATCTACCACTCTTGCATTGACAGACTCCTCTCCTTACGGGCCTTCTCTGAAATAGTTTTGCTGCCACATCCAGAAATAACAAAGGAACAAAAAAGGCCACCAAACATACACACTCCCACCAAAACCCTCAAACAGGATACTGGAAAACACCCTGGATCCTGTCAGCTCTTCATATCCTCCTGCTCTGCACCCACATCGTTCCTGGCTTACACATTCTGTACAGCAGGCAGCTCCTGGCTGTGACAGAACTCGGGCAAAATGACATGAAACATTGGCAGATATTTTAATTCCATCATAATTAGGATAATTTAAGTGGGTAACAACTTTAAAAAAAAATATTAGTTCTTTAATTCAACCAGCTAGGTTTGTTAATTTTAACATAGCAAGTGGCCATTTCTGAATCCAGACTAAGACTCCTGGGGTTTCACCTATGGAAGTGCCTGCAAATATTCTGCTCCAGCTCTGTGCCTGTTACTCCACCAAGGTCCACAGCAGCAGCTTCAGATGATACCCATTCAACTACCCTCTTTATTTCAAAACATGAAAGGGAAACAACTTACCTCACTCCCCTGATAGAAGCAGCACTGAAGTTCCACTCGTGGATACCCTTCTGTAACACACAGGAGAAGATAAGTAAGTCATTTTTATGAATGATGCACCTGTGGGAACATCTTCTAGACTGAAACTCAAGAGATGGAAAGAAAAACTCCTGAATTACAATAGCCTACCACCTTTTAACAGTTATTTTTCATGTTTGTTCATTTTTCCCCCCACCCAAAACCAGAACAAAAGAAGTTTTGGGTTGTTTCTTCACTGTTAACTCTGCAAACACAATATACTATTTCAGAAAGCATGCAAAACAGAGTATAGCCTGGTCTGGGTACTGAACGTGGGGACACATGTGACCCTCTGGAAAGTGGGGGGAGGAAAAATCCCCCTGTGAGAACCAGAAGATCATGCCCTGCACTCTTGATGCTCTGGTGTGTGCTGGAAAGACAAGTGGGAAATTCTTGAAAAGTAGGAGGAATTAGTCAGGGAAGGAGCAAACCTGAAGGCCAAGTGTCCAAAGAAAGAGAAAGGAGACTATTTCTGTAAGAATCCAGAATGTAGCCAAGCCCCTAAGAGGAGTAATAAACAAGATTGGAAGAAAGAAGCCACTCTATGGAAACACAAAGGCCCGGGCATCATTTATTTTCAAGACTTTTAAATTTACATCTGCCACATTCAGCAGAACCAAGTTCTCTCTGTAGACAGTCACATTGCCCGATGTTTACATTCTAACTTAACTTTACTGTAGAAAACAGAAGCCTTTTGTATCTTCTAATGAAAACATTCTCCTTTCAGGAAAAGGTGGAACGACACCACCTGGAAACCCTGGCAACCTTGGGATCCCATCACAATGCGGGGAGGAAGAACCTCTGCTTTCTGACGCTGAGTTTCTTTTGGGATTTTAGTGACCTGAGCAATTAAAAGGCACAGGGACACTTCCCACTGAGAGGTAATTTATAGCATAATTGATAGCATCCCTGGAAGTGTTTAAGGCCAGGCTGGATGGGGCTTGGAGCAACCTGCTCTAGGGAGAGGTGTCCCTGCCCATGGCAGGAGGGTTGGAACTTGATGATCTTTGAGGTCCCTTCCAACTCTAACCATTCTATGATTCTGTGATTCTATATGTAAGACATATCAGGAACAAACACAAATAGAATCAAATATATTCCAAAAGAAGACAGAAAAATGAGTAGCTTATAAAACACCTCATGAGCAGTGAAATATGCAGAAGTCAGAACAGACAGACTTGCCAAAACAGTTGCACAATGTGAGGAAATGATAGAGGAAGTTATTCTCCCAGTTACAAGAGCTTTCTATAAGGCTTCCTACATCCATTTTCTCCTCCTCTGTAATTCTTTCCTTCCTGCTCAAATCACATTTGAGGTTGTGGTGTTAAATGTAAAATGCCAAACATAACCTACCAAAAGCACAAGCAAACATCTTCACGTTCTTATAATTAAAAAGTACACAGTAACTCCAGTATCTCTTCCAAGTGAAATGGGGGAGAAGTGGGGCACAGGGACAGGAGAGCAGCCTGGTAATAAGAAAAGGTGGGATCACATCTTCAGGTGGAAGCACTGACTGATGCTGGTGTGAAGTGTTTGTGAAACCACTATTCGAGTTGCCTGGGTCTCTTGCACGAAGAAAGATCACAACCTCAACCTCTCTGCTAATGAGGATGGATCTGCACTGTATTTTACTTCTCCCTCCACATACAAACTCTGTTCCTTTCCAGTTTTCCATGCTTGGAAACTCTCTTCAGAGCTGAGCTCTTGGTACTTGTTCAATTCCCACTACTGGGAATCATCTAAAATCCAAGTTAAAAATTATGTCCTGACAGACAGAAATGCTGAAGCAGCATCAAGAAGCTTAAGTATCTGGGAATCATGGAATTGTCAGAGTTGGCAGGGACCTCTCGAGATCACATGTGTTCATGTTAAACTTTATTAAAGGCATAAATGTTAAGATATGCTGCTAAAAAGGCCACGGAAGAGGAAGAGGGCACATTATTTATCCCAGTATTGACTGGCATTTGCTTTATTTATTACAAAATCACCAGGTGCAGGCTCCACTCGGTTCCAGTTTGGATTCAAAAAGGAAATTCAGTTTCTCTGTGCCTGAAAGGAAGTTCACACACTTAACAACTCACAATTCTTACTCTTGGAGCACTGACTGAATTTTGGAAAACAAGCAGAACCATGAATACATGGGCCAAAATGAACTGAAATCCAGAGAATGAGCTCCGAGAGACCGATGGTAAGGTAGATTGAAATTGGATTGTTGAAAGAATTTCCAAACCCAGCTGTCTAACCCACCCCTGCAGCAGGGATAGGTGGGCTGTTCTTGTTAATTAGCCCCTAAAATGTCTGTTTTCAGCCTAGTAAGAATCAAAGTAAGAGTATTCCCCTGTGCAGTGGGCTGGCAGATAATAATACCTCTAATTTCCTTCATAAAAACTCTTATCATCAAAGAGAAGTATTATACTCGTTGTATTCAACTGAAAAGCTGGTCTCTCCAAATTTTTCTAGTCCCTTTTCTCCCTAAGAGGCTTCTGATGGATTTTAAGGACTTTGAAAGATTTGAAACCACAGACTGTAGCTGTACAGCTGAAGGGGTAACCACCAAATCGCCCACTGTGTTCTTTATATGGGCATTATGGCTTGCAGAACCCAGCTAAAACATTAACATTGTGAAAAGGGAAAATTGGTTTGTTTTACCTCAAACCAGGACACAAAGAAGCCTCAAAAAATGGAAGAACAGAATTACAACAAAGAAAAACACTACAAAGAAAAAGTTACAGACTACGCAAAGCCAAATGGCCTCTCTACTGATCACCCAACAGGTCCAGACTAATACATCCAAACCCTTCTCCCAGTCACAGGATAACTGGGCAGCCAAGTGACACTGCTATGAAGAAGGCCACTGCTGAAAGGATCAAACAAAATATCTCAGAGCTATGAATGTATCATGAAATACCATTTCTGGAATAGAATTGCACATGCTTAAGTAGGCTTAACTCTGACTGGAATATAAGAAGTCATGGCAATGAGATGCTGCATGTGGCCAGCACATCAAACCTACTCATTTTGCCTAAAAAACCCCCAAGAGATATTAGGGTTCTCCTTAAAAATACTATTAAGGTAAACACCAGAGAGAGAAAGGAGCCATTAAACGTAAACACTGTGATAGCAAAAGAACAAATGGGTTCAAAATGGCAAACAAACAAATTCAGACTGAAAGCCAAAAGATTTCAAGTAATGCTCTTCTGCTTCTCCAGTAGGATCCCACCGCAGGCTCTTCTAGAAGCGCGGGGCCATTCTCAAACCACTTTCCAGCACAAACTATCAACTGTGAAACCTACACCAGTATTCAGATGGAGCTTGTCTTCAGATGGAGCTTGATCATTTTGCAAAACATATGGCAAGAGTGTCTGCAAGAGAGGCAAACGGGACTCAACAGCCCGGAAAATCCTTCTTATACTATTGATAAGCCACTTAACAGAATGGAGAGAATTGGTTGGAGGTGACCTACATAGAGAAAAAAGCCTCCAAAACCTAAACAAGTAGTTTCTAAACAGACTAAATCCTCAATACAGAAATACTTTCAGAACAGCTGTATGACAATAGCAAGGTTTACTCTGCAGTACTGACAAATCCTTATTCATAGAATCATAGAATAGTCAGAGTTGGAAGGGACCTTAAAGATCATNCTGTTCCAACAGTTTGATGCCCTTTCTCTGTTGAGGACTCCAGAGCTGGACACAGGACTCCAGGTGGGGTCTCACAAGCGCAGAGTAGAAGCATGGTAAATTTCTGTTTTGTTCATGAACTGTATAAATTTATTTTTTTATATTCTTCTCAGAGGCTGAGTCTCCTTGGAAATACACCAGACAGAATAAATGACAAATAAACAGAAATTCACTGGTCCAGGCAAGCATTTCCACTTGTCCTCCAAACATGCTACTTCAGCCACTGTACATTGACTCTCTCATGAACCCACAACAGAAATCCTAAGCAGTAAGGCCTCACAAATTTTGCAGGCAAAAATGTTTCTTCTTTAACAGACTACAAGTACAAAAGCTGAAGGATGTTTTACCTAAAAAATTGATGTTCATTGTCCTATCCTGCAGGCAAACAAAATGCTGCCATGGAAGAGTGAAGGGCACTCATTCTTACAAATCACACCATCTCCTGATGAGTCCCCCTCCATTCACTCTTCACCTACGAACCCCTCTCCACACTTCCACGCTCCTGTCCTTCTCTGAGGTTCTACCATGTCCTCCCTGTCTTAGCTCTTACCAACATTTTGCTTCCCAAGCATCCCAGAATGCAATAATATTATAGGTTTATCCTCTCTCCTTCCATCTCCAGATTTTTTAAGCTCCTTTCCAAACACAACTGATTATCTCATGCCTTGGCATTTGGACTTCCTAGCTTTTTCAATTTCTAGACTTTCTGAGCATCTATCCATCCTTCTGCCAAATAGTTTTGATTGATTCCTCTCTTAAGACACCAGTCTCTATTACTTTCATATTAAAGGATTATTTACCACAACTGACCAGCAATACTTCAAGTACAGAAGATCATCCTGTTTGTATAAGTAATTTTATGCAACAAGATTTGTATGATGACAGTGTATTGTAAATTACTTAAGAAATCTTAAGCAACAAGACTTTGTATGCTATACACTGGTTTCAAGCAACCTGAAGAAGATACAACCTATTTTTAAGAAAGATGGAGATAAAAGCCATTGAACAACAGGACAAACTTAAAGAAAAAATTAAGAATGCCAAATAAAACAAATTTTAAAAAATAATGCATGGAACATACCTCCACAATACTTTCCTGTCTTGTTACTAAAGCACTTTTCTATTTTGCAGAATCCAAAATCACAAAATA